>WYDK02064525.1:0-11484 GCA_009867345.2 Toxicodendron radicans | reverse complement strand
AAGTATATTTTTTTTGAAATGTTAAAAATTTACTCCTGCAAATTCTAAAACCAAATTCGGGTAATAAATAGGGTATCCGGTTCCCGACCCGAAATTCCGGGTACCCGAAAAACCGGGTATCTTAATATATCGGTTCGGTTACGGGTACCTAAATAGGGTACCCGAACTGAATTTCACACCCAAACCGGTTTGGGTATCCGGTTTTGCACACCCCTACATGTGGGTGCTGAAAAAATGAATTGAAGATAAATAATGAAGTTGAATAATATGCTAAATGTCGCTTTAGGTTCACACACTTGCTTGTGAAATTTGTACAAGTAGAGTAGTTGATATACACTTAGTTAAGTGGAGTTATTGTTCTCTCATGTTTCCAGAGGTTAATAATATGTTAGAAATCTGAAAATGTATTTTGAGAGTCTGATTGTTTTTGTTGTTACAGTCAAGGTTGGGGTATCATTGTTTCTCAATGGAATAGGGAAATAAGACTTGATGATGAACATGTTTGTTATAATATATAGTTACATGCATGCAATATCTTAATTACTTTGTGATTATATTCATGTGGTTCTTTTTCAAGATTATGCAACTGATAATATGTTGGGAAAAAATATGATTTTAATTGCGGATACTAGATGTTTTGTCTCAAATATGTGAGCCATTATAGAGTACAAGAGATTGTAGGATTAATTTTCTGTATAAATAGGCTAGATGCTAGTTGAAAACTCGAGAAGAAGACTTGGAATTCTGTCTCAAAAGAAGAAAAGGGAAATGCATGAAACTTTGACTTATTCTTGTTGGAGGTAAAGGAGGGAGACTAATTAAATATGAGAATACTAACTTGTTTATATTTAATTGAACTAACATTATGGTAGAGCTCTGGATGTGGTTCTGCTGGGGATGGGATCATTGCCTCAGAATTAGCATTTAAACTCGTATTTGGGGTTATGGTTTGTCTTTGAGACCACTCGTAGTTCCCTCAATTCATTTGATTTTCTGGTGATATATAGTTTTTTTTCTTTGATTGTGCATTAGATCCGAGAAGCTGATATATCTCGATTGTCATTTGCTGTTGAGCTTGCTGAAGAATTCTATGGAAGGTCTGCATTTCTGCTATTTTCTAAACTCAACATGTTACTAAAATTTATCGGCTAGTTATGTAGTAACATTACTTTTATATTACCATACTAACTTGTTTAATGGTTTGCTTTGCGGATATTTTACGGGGAGTAGAGTGAAGGAATAGACTAGCCACTTGGTTGAAATTCCTTGAGTATATTCTCTTACTTGAATCGTTGTTCCATTTATATGCACAATTGAATGGCTGGCTGAATGTTTTTGTAGGGACAAGATGTTGCTTTTGAGCGAGCAAAGCTTTTGTGGCTTATCTAGCATGATTTTTTTGCGTAAGTTCATACTTTATAGATGTCTTCCAAGGGTATGAGTTCTTGGACTTGAGTTTAAGATTGCTTTCTTAAACTCAATTGCAGTATGACCATGCATTCTAGCAACCACCCTACATATTTTGTGGGGTAATATTATGAGGAGGATAGTACTAAAACATTATGTCATATATGCTAAAAAGTAACTGTATTTAGATTCTGTTGATTCATATGCCACTTTTCTTTTGATCACTTTGCCCTTTCTCCAAGCTTGTGGCAAAATGATGCAAAATAGATTTTTTTACTTTTCAGATTCAAGATCTATTCTAATCAGGGTGTGACTCTTATTTTGGTACATATGCTGCATTTTGTACAATCAAGAGTGAATTGACTGACATTCGTTTTTTGGTGTTGTACTATAACATCGTTTCTTTCTAGCTTAATAAATAGGAAATAATACTAAAATATGCCATAAAATGCATATGTAAAAGAACTGTATATGAATAAAAACATGCGCACACGACTTTCTTTTATTAAACATATATGTACATGGCACATTTACAAAAAACTTTTCTTTTTATACATATATCCAAAAACATGAGCGTGTGAACAGTGACCCGCCTCTCCTTCGCTCATCGACTGTCCGCCAGGTTGCGCTTATCTAATACCTGCAAAAAATGTTGAAATCAACGGGATAAACACTAGTTGCTCAGTAAGTAAATCATACTAAACCTTAAAACATTCCCGTTAAAACATTAAACTTCAACATAAAGAAAATCTCTTTTCTTCCTTTTCTTTCATTTTCTAATTTCTTTTCCTTTTCTACTTATTCTATTCTTTAGCTTCTTTTCTTTCTTATTATTCTCTAACTTATTTTCTCATTCTTTTATATTCTTTTTCTTTCATCAAGTCTCAGTGTATAAGTAACATTACTCTTGAACTTCTTAACTATGCATACCTTCCACTTTACATGAATAATAATGCATGTAATGGAAAAACATTAATGAAACTTTTTATTCTTTTCTAAGATGAACAATTTTTATTCTTTTTCTTATTCTTCATTCTTATTCTTATTCTTATTCTTTTCTTTCATAATTCTTTCTTTTCTTTCTTATTCTTTCTTTTCTTGCTTTTCTTTATTTTCTTATTCTTTTCTTATTCTTTCTATGTCGATCGGACTGGTTGAGTCATGGATTTGAAACCTTGGCCAAATGAGTTTTCTTCTTAATTCTTTCTTTGTATTGTCCTCATCTACATACACTCTTGGTGGAATGTATAATTTTTCTTTTTCTTTATTCTTATGCCACTCACTTAAGGTGGCGTGCATGTAGGTAATTTATTATTCTTAGTCGTCATGGCCTCATGTAGCGATACTTACAGGCTCCCCATCGCAACAACCTTATTTTCCTTTCTTTTCTTTATTCTTAAGTTATCAAAGTAATTAATCACACTTCTTTGATAACGTTTAATGCTTTACTCATGCATGAATTAATATCCATGCAAAACTGTAATTTCTTTCTTTCTTTCTTTCTTTCTTTGCTTTTCTTTACTTTGCTATTCTTTGCTTTTCTTTTCTTAGTATTCTTCCTAATATAAATATATATTAAGTTATAATGCATGAATGCAGAAATAGAATTCTTATGCATACAAGAACTTATTCACATATACTAATATATGAAATTCTTTCTTTTCTTAATACTTAGCCATTACTACACTTAATTCTTAAAATATACTTATCTTAAACATTTCTTCAAACTTGTACCAAACTAACTTAAGGTACTTAATTAAACATGAATTCTTTTCTCTCTTAACAATATTCTTTTCTAATTGTCTTCATGAATTCTTCTATTTTTAATGGCTTAAACACATGCAATGCACTTAAATACTTCAAATTCTCAACAAACCAACTCAACACAACTACAAGGCCTATCCTTACTACTATGGCCAATATCATCAACACTTCCACCACAAGCAATAATTCTTCACAATTGTCATTATTTCATCATGGTAAATATGCATATAACATCCTTTAAATAAAACAAAAACATTAAGGCACATAATAAGGTATGGTCGAATCTACCCACATCAATACACACATGCAATTTCTTCCATCAATTAGTAGATCTAACATCAACTCATTACCAAACACATGTCTACCACATCATTTGACCAAAAACCAAACACATAGGTGTAACCCTACGCTTGGCCGAAATTTTCATCTCCATACCCATTTCAAAATCTCAACTTTTCATGCTTCAAATCACATATTCACACTTCTAATCACAACCTCAACACATCAACATCATCAATTTGCATCAATTCCATCTCAATTTCAACACACATACAAGGTATGATTCTTGAAAATTTAGATCACATAGCAAATCAATTCATCCCATGATTTACTTACCTTTACAAGGATCACCTTAAGCTAAACACTTGCTTTGAATCAAGTCCACTTCTTCTTCAATCTAAAACAATTGAAACATCATGAGAAACTTAACTTTAAAGCAAGAAAATACACTTAACAAGCATGGATCATACCTTAGAATACTTTAGATTGAAAACCCTAATTCAATTTCACTTTAATTCCTTGAATCAAGCTTGGAAAATTGAAGAAAAGTGGAGAGGAAATGGCAAGAAAAATCGGCAATGGAGAAAAGAAAGAGATAAGCTTTCAACCAAAAAGTATCTCTTATATATATAAATATCTTTTATACTATTTCCCATTTTGCCTTTGCCCTTTGGTGAAACTTACCATTTTGCCACTAGTTGCAATTACACAAATACCCTTATTATAAACATAATCTTTACCTTAAAAGTTTTCATTTGAATCCCCACTTTTTCTTCTAATTCCTTGTAAAAAGACCATTTAGTGAAGTTTTATTCAAAATTCAAACAATTCATTTTAAGAAAATTTCAAAGGAATAATTCTAAGGGTATGGGAATATAAAACGCATATTTTTACGTACCTTGGCCTGGGCATTACATATACAGAAGGGAAGTCTGTGCAAGAAATGGTACATGAAGCTCTTCGACATGTCCCTAATGATAATGGTTAGTTTTCCTTTTCCTTGTATTCAGGAAAGACATTTTGTTTACATTCTGATTGTTGCATTTTAGAGCAAAGCTTTGACAAAAAAATCTTTTTGTAATTGCAGGGGACAAAAATATTGAGCGCTGTTTGAAGCTATATAATGAAAGGATGACGAAGTTACAAGTACCTCGATCAGCTCAATCTTTGCAAGATGCCCACAAAAATTCTGAAACAGAAGCAATGAAAGATTTTTATGAACAACATTTCGGTCGTCATCACGCAAAGAAATATGTCGTGCAATTGGATGAAGAGATACAAGAGGTATTGGTTAAGCGTAATTAATGACAATACTTGTTTTGAGGAAGATAATTTGTGATTTGTACTTCTATCTATCTAGAGTAAGACATAGATAACTTTTATAATTTATTCGATTGATTAAAAGGCTTTGCAAAATTGTCAAATTGGTAGGGAACTTGAATGAACAAGTTGTCAAAATGAGTTATACGTTCTATTTATAACACTAGCCCTTTGAGCAAGTCTATTGGATTATAGATATTTTCAGTCCTGTTACTTTCAATGAAGAAATGTTGAACCTAAGCATTTAGGTCTGGTACCATCTCATCTATCATCTCTTCTAGTTTAGAGAGTTGTGTTCTTGCTTACTGGTTAAATCGAGACTATTTTCTTTAATTTATCTGTCGTTTGCATGTTGGCTATGTTGAACTTTTCAAATATCACGTCTGATATTTACATTTCCTTTGTAGGCAATAAGGGTAGTGAATATGTTCTTAAGCGTATTCTTCGTTGAGCTGTTCGATATGGAAGTGAGGTTCTAAAAGCTCGAGAAGGATTTTTCAATGGGTAGGCCGAACTATATGCTTTTAACTTATATACCAAATTGAAATATTGGAACTTAAACTTTTGAGTAGAAATGAGATGATTATTTTACTAATTATTTTGGTCTCATGTTTAGCAATATAATGAATCAAACTATGATTAAACTTGATCTTATTGCTAATTTCTCTCTCTATTTGGGGTTGACTCCTAGAATTGCTTTAGATAAACCATTGGAATTTCCTCGTCTAGCTGTTGGTGCTTCCACAGACCTTACAAGGATAACTGTGGACAAGTTTGTGGAGTTCTCATATGAAGAACTTGCCAAGGCGACTTCTAATTTTAGTATGGCTAATAAAATTGGACAAGGTGGTTTTGGATATGTTTATTTAGTTTCTTTAGTTTTATGGATGATAACTTGTACGTATATTATATAACTAATACTGTTGTTCAATTTTCTTTGATATGAGCAATAGTAATGTATATATATATATGTGTGTGTGTGTGTGTGTGTGTGTGTGTGTGTGTGTGTGTCTATGTACCTTTCAATTAATTATTTTACAGAATGTTGAATATTTAAAGTTATTGTTCAATTGTGATAATTATTGTTGGTTGAGGAATATTATAAATAATTTCTTTGCTTTAATCTATAATTTAATTGGTAATATAATCAAAATAATAAACGAAATTAAAAAAAAATTAAACAATAATTTTCTTGACACTTTTAAAACTGTCAACCATACAATTATTATTAATAAAATAATAATAATTATTATTATTTTTCTTGATAGTTGATTTAATGATAGTTCGAAAAATGTCAAGAAATGACCTTCTTGATAGTTAATAATTATCAAGAAAGGCCAAAATTCTTGTAGTGAAAATAATTTGTGGGGTTTGGTTATTGTGGAAGTTTGTTTTCCAAGTCAATTGAGTGAGACACAAATGGACTCTCCAAAGGCAAAAGATTTGAGCAAGAAGAAAATGACACCATCGTCTACATCAATAAAATCGATGACAATTACAAATGCAAAAATTGATGTTGAAAATTTTGATGGTCAAAATAACTTTGGCCTATGGCAGTGTGAGGTAATGGATAGCTTATGTCAAAAAGATCTAGATATAGTTTTAGAGGAGGAAAAACTAGAAGATATTGATGAGAAAGACTGGGTGAGGTTTAATATAAAAGCTTGTGGGATGATTTGCTCATGTCTTTGTAGAGAGTAGAAATATCCATTCATGAAAAAAAAGCATGCTAATAATTTATGGAAGGCGCTAGAAAACAAATACACGAAGAAAATTAATGAGAATCGACTCTACTTGATGAAAAGATTGTTTCGTCTTTAGTTGCAACCATGTATAAGTATTAGTAGCCACATTGATACATTTAACAAATTGATTGCTGATTTGTTAAATTTGGATGAGACATTCAAAGATGAACATAAAGCATGTTGTTCATTGGTTCGCTTCCGGATGAATTGAATCATCTTAGCATTACACTTCTTCATGGGAAAGAAAAAATGTCATTTGAAGAAGTTTGTTTTGCCTTGTCTAATCATGAAATTCGGAAGAAAGATCAGAAGGATAATAAAAAATGAGTTAGCGGAGGTACTTATAGTAAGAGAAGAGTCGTAAGAAGGTGAAAATGGGAAGATCTCGTTCGAAGGGAAAACTCAACAGGGATCAATGAGCTTTTTGTCATGAGAAAGGTCATGGGAAGAAAGATTGTCCAATGTTGCAAAATAAGGAGGGAAAAGTTGTTTTTGATGCATATGTTGCTGAGCGCGAAGAATATGAGACTTTTTTTCTCTAGTTAGCTTACTGCCCACATCTAGGTCAAAAAAGTGGATTATGGATTTAGGTTGCACCTATCATATGTGTCCTCACAAGGAATGGTTCTTTAATTTTGAAGAACTTGATGGTGGAGTTGTTTATATGGGTAATGATGATGCTTGCAAAACAATTGAGATAAGTTCAATTCGGTTGAAGAATCATGATGACTCAACTAGAATTTTGGAAGATGTTTGGTATGTACCAAAGTTGAAGAATAATCTTATCTCTTTGGGAGCATTGGAATCTAAACGTTGCACGGTGAATATATGAGATGGAATTCTAAAGGTTTCTTCAGGCGCTCTTGTGGTAATGAAAGGTACAAGGAGAAAAAACCTGTATTACTATAATGGTAGTAAGGTTATTGGAACGATAGCTACAGTTGTACAAAAAGATACAGATGTAGAAATGTTCGAGCTGTGGCATATGCATTTGGGGCATGTAGGTGAAAAAATCTTACTTAGGTTGGTGAATCAAGACTTATTAAAAGGTGCAAAGACCTATAAACTAGATTTTTGTGAGCATTGTGTTCTGGGAAAGCAGACAAGAGTGAAGTTTGGCACCGCAATCCATAATACTAAGGGTATTATGGATTATGTTCATTATGATGTGTGGGGACCTATCAAAACAAAACCAAGAGAGTTTCAATATATGTTATGAAGACTAAAGATGATGTAATTGGGGTTTTCCTTAATTGGAAAAAAGATGATTGAGACTCAATATGGTAGAAAGATCAAGCAATTAAGAACAAATAATGGTGGTGAAAAGTAGTGATCATTTTCTAAAAGTTTGTCAAGATAAAGGTATAGTACGTCATTTTACAGTAAGAAATACACTGCAGTAGAATGGGGTGGCATAACTCATGAATCAAACTATACTGGAGAAAGTTCGATGTATGTTGTCTAATGCTAGGTTAGGCAAGGAATTTTGGGCTGAGGCAGTAACTTACGTGCACCATCTCATTAATCGTTTACCATCGACTACAATTGATGGAAAAACTTCATTAGAGGTTTGGTCTGGAAAACTTGTTTTTGATTATGACTCTTTTCATGTTTTTGGTTTCATTGCTTATTATCATGTGAAAAAGTTTAAGTTGGATCCTGAGGAAAAAAAAACGGTATTCATGGGAATTACCTCAGGTGTGAAAGGTTATTGTCTTTGGTGTCCAAGTTTGAAGAAAATACTATTTAGTAGGGATGTGACATTTGATGAGTCTTCTATGTTAGAGAAGAAAACAAGAAACCAGATAAAAGTTAACAATAATCCGCAGTGGGTGGAGCATACTCAATAGTAGGTGAAGTTTGAAACAACATTCGTTAGCCAAGTTAGCAATGTTGAAGCAAAAAATGACACTCCGATATATGATAGAGGAGTCTATTGGAAAAGAAGAAGAAGAAGAGGATTATTCCCAAGAACCTCAACATGAATCCATTGCTGTTAATAGGTTAAAATTAGAAATTCACAAGTCTGCTCGTTTTGTTGATATGGTGGCCAATGCATTCCCAATTGAAGACGGTGAAGTTCCCTCTATTTTTAATGAAGCAATCAATAGTTCCAAAATTAGTCAGTGGAAGAAAGCTATGGAAGAAGAGATGTAGTTTCTCTAGAAGAATTAAACTTGGGAAGTAGTTCAATTACCAAAGAATAAGAAGGCAATTGGATGCAAATAGGTATATGCAAAGAAAGAAGGATTTCCTAATTTGAAAGATGTCTGATACAAGGCAAGGTTGGTGGCGAAAGGCTATGCTCAAAAGGAAAGAATTGATTACAATGAGGTATTTTCTCCAGTAGTGAATCATTCTTCCATTCGAATTTTGTTGGCCTTGGTAGAGCAAATGAATATTGAACTAGTTCAACTTGATGTGAAAACTGCATTTTACATGGTGATTTGGAAGAGGAAATCTATATGACTCAGCCAAGAGGATTCAGGGTTATTGGGAAGGAAGATTGGGTTTGTAAACTAAAGAGACCGCTTTATGGTTTGAAACAATCACTAAGACAGTGGAACAAGCGATTTGATGGGTTTATGATGGGTCAGCAGTACACAAGAAGCAAAATTTGATAATTGTGTGTATTTTTGTAAGTTACAAGATGATTCTTTCATTTATTTACTCTTGTATGTTGATGATATGTTAATCGCTTCTAGAAATATGTCAAAGATTAATACATTGAAATCTCAATTGAATCAAGAGTTTGAGATGAAAGATTTGGGTGAAGTCAAGAAGATTCTCGGTATGGAGATTTTTTGGAGACAGAGTAAGGGGCAAGGTTTGCTTGACTCAAAAGCAATATTTGAAGAAGCTCTTACAATGTTTTGGCATAACTGAAAAGTCAAAACATGTAAGTACTCCAGTTGCTCCTCATATAAAGCTTAGTGCGTCGTTATCTCCAAGTACTCATGAAGAACGAAAATATATAGAAAACGTTTCGTATTCAAATACGACAGGTAGCTTGATGTATGCAATGGTGTATACTAGACCCGACATTTTACAAGCAGTTGGAATTGTAAGCAGGTATATGCATGATCCTGGTAAAGGACATTGGCAAGCGGTGAAGTGGATTTTACGATACATTTTAGGTACTATAGGCATTGGTTTGGTTTTTGAACAAGATGATGATCTTAGTTAGTTTTCTATTGCCTATGTTGGTTCTAATTATGCTGGTGATCTAGTTAAGCGTCAGTAAACTATTGGATATGTATTTACTCTTGCTAGAGTTCCAGTAAGTTGGAAATCTTCTTTACAATCTACATTTGCTTTGTCTACTACAGAGGCAGAATATATGGCAGTTATAGAGGCTATAAAGGAAGATATTTGGTTACAAGGGCTATTGGAAGAATTGAAGATTAGTTAGAAGAAGATATTATCTATTATGATAGTTAGAGTGTTATTCACTTAGCAATGAAACCAATATTCCATGTTCACACCAATCATATAGATGTATGTTACCACTTTGTGCAAGAAATCATTAGTGAAGGAAGAATTTGCCTACAGAAAATTGGGACTGCTAAGAATCCCGCAGATATGTTAACAATAGTGGTAACAATGGTCAAGTTCAATCATTGTTTGAGCTTGATCAATATCCTGCAAGTTTGATCGCGCTAGTTGGGGCATTTGAAGGTGTTGCAGAATTTGTCAAAAGAATACAGAAGAACTTTGAAGGTTTGCTAATTCGTCAAGGTGGAGATTTGTTAAAAATTGACTTATTACCAATCCCGCATCGAGTGGAAATTAGAATGTGATTGGGAATTGAGCCTATATAAAGGAGGTTAATTTATTGTTTTTAATCATCCAAATAGTGTTTTCCCTTATATTCCTATTGTAAAGGGTTTTGGCATTAAGAACCCTATAGTTAAAGTTTTTTTTTTTTTTTTGTATTTCCTTTATTTTTAGGTATTTGTAATATTGCTAAAAAAGTTTGTAATATTCTTCAGAGAATAGTGAAGTTTTCTTCTGTAGCGCCCTAGGACATATGTAACAATACTGAACCTCGTTAATTTCTTGTGTTCTTTAATTTTGCATTTATTATGGCCTTTTATTTATGCTTTAGTAGTTGTTATTATTATATTTCAATAGCTAACAGAAGAGTTTGTGCTTCCACTACACAACACACACACATATATATACACCCATTTACAAAATGACTAATAGAGACAAGTTAAAATAATCTTATGTTTAACATTTCATGGCACAATGTTTAATTGAAGGTGGTTGGATTAATTGTAGTTGGACAAGTAAGGCTAGGTATACGGATTCATTATATATAAACTTATCTGGACAATAATGTTACATATATAGATTCATCAAATTAATCTATACAACCAAAGTGAAAAGTTTGCGTGCATATGTAACTGTGTAGAGAGAGGTTTGCCCTAGTTGGTCAATAAGATTACGGATAAAAAATGTATAAAATTGAAAACTAAATCTCTTTGGTAGAAAACGATTTGTTTATTTATGTTTTATTTAAGGCAAAACTATTTGTTTTAATGAAAAGAGTGAAAATAAATATTGTTCATTCAATTGAGGAATAGCCACGTAAAATAAGTTAAAAATAATTGATAGAGAACATAAATATATTGTTCAAAATTGCCCTCTTCGGCATTTCATTCATCCTTAATGTGTGTTACGGGGTAAAACTCGGTATACCCAGTGATGATGTCATCCGACCTGTGAGGTCGCGCCACGTGTCCACGGGTGAGGTCACCAAAGTGAATGGTTTCCCGCTAATAGACAGTTGCCCCCCACTCACTCCAAGTGCTCCAAAGGCTTCGGCTCTGTAATGCATCCTATTCTTTCTAGCTAATACATGTAAATCTCATGAAAATATCTCATCAGTATATATATAAGGTAAATATACAGTAAAAGTATACCGCGGTTTTTCTTTTTCTTTACAAACTAAACATAAGATATA
>WYDK02064514.1:0-11485 GCA_009867345.2 Toxicodendron radicans | reverse complement strand
CATGTTGTGTGAGCATAATTTACCTAGATATTTATGGATCGAGGCCGTCAACACCTTATGCTATATCATTAATAGAGCTATCATTAGACTTATCCTTAAGAATACTCCTTGTGAGTTATTCAAAGGGAAAAAGTCAAATATTGCATATTTTCATCTCTTTGGTTGTAAATGTTGTGCTTAACAATGGAAATGACAACCTTGGAAAATTCGATGCCAAATCGAATGAAGCAATTTTCCTTAGTTATTCTTCTCATTTAAAAGAGTATAAAGTATTCAACAAAAGAACTCTATTAGTTGAAGAATCTATACATGTGGTATTTAATGAATCTTGAGGTTCCATGAATGTATCATCTTCATGGTTTCCCTCACTTTATCTCTAGCTCTTTCATCATCTCATCAAATAACACATAGTTTTTGGAATGTTCGGGTCCATTGGGATGCTAATTGGTGTTGGCGAAAATTGCTTGCTATAAGGGATAAGTTTCGTCACCATATCAAAACTACCCTAGGGGAGGGGCACAAGGTCCTTTTATGGTTTGATAATTAGCACCCTTTAGGGCCTTTGGATAAATACATCTCTCAACGTATGATCTATGAGTCAAGACTTGGTTCTAATGCCTATGTCAAGGATGTGTTTAACAATGGCATGTGGTGTTGGCCTACTGCTGTTCTTTCCCGCTTCCCCAACTTAATGGAAGCTAACCTCCCTTCTCTTATTGAAGGTACTACCAATTGCTTCTATTGGTAAAATTCTGAAGGAAAACGGGTTCGGTTTTCCACTAAGCAGTCCTGGCAAGATTTATGTAGGCCTAACCCTCAACCCCCTTGGAGTTTGCTTATTTGGAATGGTGTATGTATTCCAAGACATTCTTTTATTGCATGGCTAGCTTTCAAATTCAAACTCCTCACTCGGGATAAGATGACTAGTAAGAGAGATCTTGCCGAACTTGTTTGTCACCTATGTCACATGGGCATGGATTCTCACGATCACCTGTTTTTTCAATGTCCTTATGCTCAGAGGGTTTTCACAATCTGTGAACTCTAAAGGTAATCCCCCCCACCTGGCAAAGTATTATCTCTGGCGTGCCTCTAATTTTAAAGGCAAAAGGATTGAAGCTGTTATTGGGAACCTTTTCTTATGTGTGGTTGTGTACTTCATTTGGCAAGAGAGAAATTATCGCATTTTCAAAAAGCTATTTAGGAGTGCTAATAGACTTGTGAATATCATTGTTACAGAGGTTAGACTTAGACTAATTTCTCTTAAGTTCAAAGATAACCCTCGGGTTCTACATGTTCTGGCGAATTGGGATCTTCCCGATGACTGCATTAAAAAATAGAACAATCTTGTGGGTGATGCCTCTGGTGTGGATCTCTCTTCTGATTGTTTGTTTCCTCTTATTGCGTTTTGGGTACCAAGGCAATAGGTGTGCTGGTATGGTCGTTTTGGGTCTGCTGGGTGTTTACATGGTTGGACTTACCTGAGTTGGACTAATCATATGTTTTGCTTTTTGGGCTTCTGTTATGAATTGTGCTTTCCGCCCTTTGTGATTGTTGGTCCCCTCTTCTGGGTTGGAATATCTTTAGTCCTTAGGTCTTTAGTTTTTTGTGGAGCCTGCCCTGGTTTTTTGAGTGGGCTTCTTGGCCTTCCTTTGTTTAGCTTGGGACTCTTATATCTTTTTTTTTTTTTTCGCTGCTTGTGTATTCTCTCTTTTCTTTTAATATATTTAATGGGTAACAATATAATAATAGGGGGTCATTTTGCTGCCTTTGCTATTTGCATAAACAATTATATCTTTGAGGTTGAAGAAAGTGTTTAGAGATTGAGAGAAAACATTTGTCCACTCTGGTATCCACAAATATGATTGACTTTTGAATCATCTTGTTCAAGTATAACAGCACCCCAATTCCTGTAGAAGGAATCTTCAATGGCAAAAAAAAATTATATTATTTAATCAGCATACTTTCAATAATTAACCAATCCTCCATGATTAATCTTTAAGATTAGAGAATTTAAAAAATCTTGTTTATATATTAGTATTTTGAAAAATCAAATAAAAATTTAAAGGAAAAATTAATCAACTTAAAGGTTATGTTATGGAGAAATGAATATCTACCCATGGAAAAAAAAAATGTAAAAGTGTTTTTTTTAAATAATTATTATACTATGTGATTCTTGTATCATCTACTTTAATTTCATTTTTAATTTTGACTCTCTAATTTAAACCCGAAATTGTAATATAAAACAAAAATGAAAAATGTCTCTCCTAGAAATTTTTTTTTTCTTTCTATTTTCTATTCCTCTTCCAATTTTCATTTTCCTTTCTTGTTTCTCAATTAAGTAACCAGATGGGTAATCAACTTTAACAAAATTTGGGGTCAATTTGGTTTGTGATTCGAAAACAATTTTCAAAACGTAAAACATAATTCAAATTTTGAATTGTATCTTAATAAATTTAATATTTGAAAATGTTTTTAATATAATATTAAAAAACTATTTTAAGATCAAAAGCTATAAAAAAAACCATAAAAATGACAAAAAAAAATTATAATTTTATTATTTTCAAAAACATTCTAACTCGTTTCAATGAAACATGGTTTCATAAGATTTTTTATAATTTTTATTTCTTAAAAAAAAAAACAAAAAAAAATGCATTTAAGTCCTATATCCAACCGTCCCTCCCTTAATTATTTGGTGAAATGTCTACAAACACCTATTCATCCTAAAATATTAAGCATAATACTACACATACAACATTTGTCATGCAACTTGATGTAGCAAAATATGATTGACTGATTTTAAATTAAAAATAAACTTTTACCCAATCATCTTTTGTCACATCAGGTTATATGAGAAATGTTGTACAAAAATACTGTATGTGTTAGGAGAGTGCAAAAGAACCGGTCGAAACCGGAACCAACGAGTACTTGGGGTTCTGGTTTCAGTTCCTACCCGAAATAGGCTCTCACATGGTAGGTTCCAATTCTGGAAATCAGGAGTTGATCGGTTCAGGTTTTGGTTCCGGTTCCGGTTCCAGTTCCTATAGTGTAGAACAGGGAACCGGGAACAGAGAACCGTAACCAAAATTGAAACCAAGGTCTTGATACCTGGGTAGGAACTAAGACTATACTATAATTTTTGCAAACTGTTGGGTGTATTTGTAATTTTTTGAGGGTTTATTTGTCATTTTTTTAAAAGCATTGGGTAAATAAAATTAACCCGTGTACTAAAACCGGAACCTATGTTTCAAGTTTTTAGGAATCGGAACCATCATGTTCCGATTCCTTTAAAAAAAGAGCAGATACTTGAATTCGTCCACCCCTAGTAAGTGTAGTGTTACTCAAATATTAAATACTAGTGGCAATTTAGCAAGAGGACAAGCATGATGGGCTTTTACCCAAGGCCCACATAGTTTCCTCTTTGCCACCAAACCACCACATCAACTAACCCAAAACCTACCTCCTCCACAAACATAACCCACTTGGGGCATGTTTCAACCACCACCCACCACCCACATCCATCATCCATCATCAACACCTCCAAATACATTAGAGAGAGAAAGTGGAAGAAAAACACAAAAAAAAAGTTATTAGGGTTTTTGAGTTTTTATCATAATTTTTTTTATGTGCGGGTTTTAATCTTGGGGATCCGCTAAACACCCTACAAGCCTAATGGATAAAGTAAATCACAAATATGATAAGTGATCGTAACAGGAACTCGAACACAAGACTTCTAAGTAATCTAGACAGATGACTGAAATCTTGTCATCTGACTACAAACCCAGTAGTTTAAATTTATAATTTTTATATCTTATTAATGATAAAGTCTATGATACAACGGTGTAATGTTCACATGGTACCACAAGTCAATTAATACATATTAAGTAGTTATTACATTTAATAACTATCGATCGCAATCAATCTAAAAATAGACGGAAGAGAAAAAACTCAAAGATGACACAAATTTTCTGAATAGTGTGTGTGGATAATATGGTACCTTTTCGTCAAAATTATTTGTCTAGTTAGGAATTTGAAAATCATTCTTTATAGTACTAGAGTTTGTTGCCAGGAGATAGTCCGCAAACAATGAAATACCACACCATCTATCTTATACATTTATCTTGAAAATCTTTGATTACATAATTTGTTCAGATAAACGAGAGAAGATTAATCCATATATGACATGAACTATGAATAGTATGCAAAATCGTTCGATGATATCGGTATGTTATTATCATATCTTTTACTATATATATTAACTAACTTATCATTTGTATGTTGAATAATACTATATTTACTACTAATTCTTACTAACCATCATATGATCTAACGTGGATATTATCTCATTTGTCATATTATCCACTTGTCAGGTACTATAAAATATTTTTTAAAAATTTTGAGAGTATTTGACGTGGTAGATGAGGTGTCATCTGCATCATTTGTCACATTGATTGCCACATCAAGTAGTATAATGGTTAGTAAGAGTTAGTAGAATTACAGTTTTTTCATACACATTTTCTTATATAAACTGATGTGGCAAAAGTTGTAGAGTTAGTATTATTCAAATGGGTAATACTACACATACATCATTTATCACGCATCATTATGAGACAAAAGATGATTGAGTGAAAATTTACTTTTTAATTTAAAATCAACCAATCATCTTTATCATATAATGATGTATGAAAAAAGATATACATAAATTATGTATGTGCAGTATTATTGGTGGCAAAAGATAATTGAGCGATTTTTAATTTAAAATAAATTAAATAATTAAAAGAAATTAAATAACAAATATGCAAAGTTATCACATTAGTTTGTATACAAAAGTTTATAAATACAATATTATTCTATGAATCATACTACACTTATAAAATTTTTTTACGAATTGTCCCATACGTATTAATATAACAACCTTACTTTTTTTTAATTATTTAATTTATTTTTAATTTAAAACTCAGTTATATTTTATCACATTACACTTTTATTTGTATCCATAAACCGTCCCAATTCTCATCAAAGAATTTTTTTTTTTTAAGTGATGTGGTGGAAGTGGGACACATATAGTAAAAACACTGTATCCACGTGTCAATCTACGTGGCAGAATATCCACAAACACAAGCAGAGACGGAATCTCTCCCTCCCTTTCTTCTCTTCTCTTCTCTCTCGTTTCCTTTCTCCACCCACCAAAACTTTCCCTTTTACCTTTTCGTAATTAAATTTGCACAACAACGACAACTAAAACAAAGTCACAACAAAAGCAAAGCCCTCATCTGTTTCTCTCTTTCAAGCCCCCACGCAATTCACACACGCCAACAAGAAGAAGAACGATAAGAGAAAAAGTAAAGAAATTGGGAGAATTAAACGACTAACAGTGAAGAGGGTTTGATTTCTCTTTAGGGTTTGCGTCTGTTTCGAGGGGTTTTTCATGGCGAAAAAGAGGAAATCAGACGCTACGCGCCTTGATGAAGTTGACCGTACGATGTATACTACCTTCTGCAGCGCGGCCAACTCGCTCTCGCAGCTATACTCGCAGGCGATGAACCACCAGCGCCTCAGCTTTCAGGCCGGTGAGCGTCACGCGCTGGTATGCTTTAATTTCTAATGTATAACTTTTTTATTATTAATTTTGTAATTATAATATTTTTTTTATGAGTTTTGATTTGATGGGGTTTCTCTGATATGTCTTTTGCGTTATGGGTTTATCTCAAAAATATATATTTTTTTAATTATTATTTGATTTTGTGAGAAAATTGTAAATTTGTATGTTTTTTGGCCTTCCAATTTGATGCTGGGTTAATTATCTGTGCTAATTATCTGGTTGATGAGCTTGTGTCTGTTTGGTTGGTAAGAAAATGGAAGAGAAAATACGAGAAAAGTTAATATTTCGTATGTTTTTGGCCATGCTGGGTTAATTATTTGTGTTAATTATCTGGTTGATGAACTGGTATCTGTTTGGTTGGTAAGAAAATGGAAGAGAAAGTATGAGGAAAGTTAATATTTCAATGTTTTATAATTTGTTCTAAATGAACTTGGAAGTTGTTGTTGGCTTGGTTTAGCAAAGCTTTAATTTTTTATATTTTTGGGTGTAAAACGAATTTATGATTCTGAGAGCGAAGGAAAAAATAATTACTTCTGTGCACTTGCCTGGAAGTATAAATTTTTTGGAGTTCTCTCAAATTCATGTTGTTTTTGAGAAATTCTATAAAACTGTGCCTCGTTCCTTGTAGTGCCGAAGGCTTATGTGGTAGTTAAAAAAGTCACCGGTGATAAATTCTACGCAATATCCTAAGTATGAGTGTTTAAACAAGTTTGAATTGCTAAGAAACTTGTAGTGATGTCTAAGATTTTGATGTGAAGTTTTGCAACTCATAATTATTTAGGGTTTAATTAAGTGATTTGTGGTTCTTTCAATTGTTTGATATATTGCTCCAATGATGTAACTTTTGTAAAATAGTCAAAGTTTGGTTATGGGCCAATTCATGATGTTCAATTAATAAATTGAGTTGGTTTGTTTAAGTAGTTATTGAAGAAATTCTTGTGTGTTCGTCTTAGTGGATGCTTGCAACTTTCTCTCCCACATTTGTGAAGCTTCATCTCTTTCTTGTTTCTGCATGCGTAACCAGTGGTGAAGTTCTCTTTCTTCCAATTGGTGCTAGACAAACGGGGTACAGGCCACATGATACGGATTTGTCACTATCATGCTTTAAAGATGCATGCTGAAATAAATTCTGTAAATGAAATGTTGCAAATTTTTATCTTGTAACGGAATTGGCTAATCCTTTTCTTTTTAAGGTTCTGCATTTTTTTCTGACCTCTTTTCCCTTGACCTGATCTGCTTTCTGCCTAAGCTTAACTACGAAGTTTTGGACCTTTTTCTTCACCTGGAAATTCCATATCTGTTTTACTTGTACATATATTCTTTACTTTTTGATAAGTCATTTCATTAGGGACTTATAAAAGTATATTGTACTTTCCTTGTGGATGAAGCATATTGCATGTTGCATTTTTTAATTAATTCAATAACTTACAAAGAAATGATTTCTTAGCTTTCAGATTGAATTTGCAATTTAGTATCTTATTATTTTGATACCCTTTTGTGCTCTGTTCTCCTTATTCTAGTATATGAATCAGTCTCTTCTGGATGTTGTTGTTTCAACATTGTCCTTCTTATGAATTGAGGTGTGTGCTGATGTATTTCCAAATAAAATAAAGCATAAACCAAAGCTTCAGTATGTTATTGTATTTCCCGCTTTTATGATTTTCATGAACTGCTGCTCTTTCATTTGATATGTTGCCATTGGCTATAACATCTTTGTTTTTTTACTTGTCATTTTCTGTTTTGGTGGATGCCATGTGTTTACTTTTCTTATTGACTCTATATATACTTACGGATATACTCCTTTCATTCCAGGAGAAACTATATCAATGGATTTTGAGGCAGCAAGAAGAAGGATCAAGAGTAACAACAGTAGATATAGTTGCATATTTGCAGGTTTCTTAATTATCTCTCATTTAGTGATGTCTTAATGCATTGAGAAATATTTTATAGGGCTATAGATATGAGATATTTCATTTTGGATGCACGCTTGATGCTGGATACTAGTTAAATTGTACATTGTTGTGGAATCATTTGTAAGGTATTTTGGAAATAAATTTTATCTATATGGGTACATGTTCCTTAATATATTTTGTATTCATTGATTGATTTTCATATTTTTCACGGTATCTCAAATAGACTATGGAAGATCAGGTATGATGTTTGGCTTTATAATTTTTTGGAAATACCTGAGATTTTCTTTTGTTATGTTCTATTAATTTACCTTTTATATGTTTCCTGATTGCTTCTGTCATCTTCCAAATCTTCAAAGACAAATAGAAGAATTTGATTCACTCGGTGAAATTGAATTACCTCTGAAATTGTTTTCTGATGTTTTTGTGTAGAATGAGCTTGAATATGGAGCGGATGAGCCTCCGATGTCCCCCAGGTTGCCTATTCATCACCAACATCCCCAAAGTGCTTTGAATAATCTAGGAGTTCCCATTGCTTCTATTCCATGTGCGCCACCGGCAGTAGGGCCTGGAGTCCGTCCCGGACAATCAGATCATCCTGTTCGCCGCAGCCTTCAAAACTATCACTTGTCGCAGGGAGGCTACCAAATGTCATCGGGAAACGGTCCTCGGAATAATGACACCAACAATGCCCATCATCAAAGCAGGGATACCAATTCTCCCGGTTCTGAATCCATGGACATGCATGCAGATAGTCCAGGCCATGACTTTCCTTATTGAAGTTTCTGTGTGGTTTTTTACATATTTTTTATTGTTTTTTTGTTGTTTAAAGCTCGTGTGGTGGTTAGAAGCCTTGACAATTCACTGCAAATGTAGTGCAAGTTCCATTTTATATAGTAGCTATATCATATTTCTCTAAGCATGGCTATGCATTTTCTTGGTAGCGACTTGCGAGCTTGTGGCCACCACAGAGGAAACGTCTCTGTTACAACAGATGCACATACAACTATTTAACATGTATATCAAGTCATAACGAGTATAGAGTAATTCCTATAAAGACAATGAGATGCTTACAATTGAATCATATAAATCGAGCATATAATCAAACAAAAATTATACAAAATTCATATAAAATAATTATTATATCTTATATTTCTTGTTCGGTTGTATGATTTAGTTATACACATATCATTATTCATTCTTTAATAATGATATATTATTTAAATTTTGTGAAGACCATGTTTAAATATTATTGGATTCACTATCATTGAATTCAATGATATCTTAGGATGGTTTTCACAAAGTATACATAAAAAGTCTGTACGTGTAATATATGTATATTTAACCACTTGTCTTGTAGTCGGATAAAAAAACTTTAATCGGATCATCCAAGAGGTCTTGTATTCGAGTCTCATAAGTTGTTGTTTACCTTGACCCATTAGGTAGCTTAATTTGTGATGTAATGAGATTTGTGGATGATTGACTTTTTGTATGTTAACTAAAAAGATTTGATGAAATTTTGGTCGGATAAATAAGAAAAAAATTTAAAGCTTGTTACATAAATGTAAAATTAATGAGTTTGGGGTGACTATGAGATTTTGATTTAAGGGTAAAAAGGTCATTTTCATATTTAACGAATTTTTATTAATAAGATTGAATGGAATGGGGGCTAGAGTTATACTTTTAAAACTGACAGGTGATATTATAATTTCGTGAAAACTACCGGGTGGTTTTAAAAAACTTCTAATTAAATTTGTACAACAACAAAAACAAAAGCGAAAACACAAGAAAAACAAAACCCAATTTCACAGCAGCAAAGCCAACAAGAACGATTAGGAAAAGAAAAAAACTTGGGAAATAAAAGATAAATAGTGAAGAGGGTTTGATTTCTCTTCAGGGTTTGCGTTTGTTTTTGAGGGATTTTTCATGGCGAAGAAGAGGAAATCAGACGCCACACGTCTTGATGAAGTTGACCGTACGATGTATACTACCTTCTGCAGCGCGGCCAACTCGCTCTCGCAGCTATACTCGCAGGCGATGAACCACCAGCGCCTCAGCTTTCAGGCCGGTGAGCGTCACGCGCTGGTATGCTTTCATTTCTAATGTATACTTTTGTTTTTTTATTAATTTTAAATTTGCTTTTTTGAGTTTTGATCGCTGGGGTTTCTGTGATATGTGTTTTTGCGTGATGGGTTTATCTCAATTTTTTTTTTTTTTAAATTGTTATTTGTTTTCAGTTATTATAGTGATGAGAAAAATGGAAATTTGTATGTTTTTTTTTTTTTTTTTTAAATTTGATGCTGGGTTAATTATTTGTGTTAATTATCTGGTTGATGAGCTTGTATCTGTTTGGTTTGTGAGAAAATGGGAGAGAAGAAAAGTTAATGTTTTATGTTTTATAATTTGTTCTAAATAAGCTTTGGAAGTTGCTGTAGGCTTGGTTTAGCAAAGTTTATTTTTTATTTTGTATTTTGGGTGTAAAAGTTTTATAAATCTTTTGAGAGTGAACAAAAATTATTACTTTCTATGCATTTGCCTAGATGTATAAATTTTGTGGAATCATCTCTCAAATTCATATTGTTTTTTAGCACTTCTTTGTAACTGCCTCATTCCTTATAGTGTCAAGGCTTATTGGTAGTTAAGAGGCTCTTAGGTTGTAAGTTCTTCTCACTATCACAAGTTAAAAGTGTTTAAACAAGTTTGGATAGCTAAGAAACTTTTGATGATGTCTATTTGTAAGATTTTGATGTGAAGTTTGGCAGCTCATTATATTTATGCTTAATTGAGTGATTTGTGGTTCTTTCAATTGTTAGTTATATTGCTCGAAACAAAAAAGGGCCAAAGAGATGCAGAATGGTGTAACCATTGTAAAACAGTCAGTTTGGTTATGCGCTGAATCCTTTTTTTTTAAGATTGTGCATTTTTTTCTGACCTCTTTTCCCTCTAACTGAGCTGCTTTTTGCCTAAGCTTAACTTTGAAGTTTTGGGCCTCTTATTCTTGACTAGGAAATTCCTTATCTTTTTCACTTGTACATGTATTCTTTGCTTCTTGATCTTCAGGTTTCATTTCATTAGGGACTTGTGAAAGTATATTATAATTTCCTTGTGGATGAGGCTTATTGCATTTTCTTATGAATTCAATAACTTACAAAGAAATGATTTCTTAGCTTCCAGATTGCATTTGCATCTTAGTTTATTGTTATTTAGTTACCCTCTCCATGCTCTTGTTCTCCTTATTCTTGTGTATGAATTAATATCTTCTTGATGTTGTTCTTCAGCATATTTTTCTCATGGCCTGATATATGTAATGGTGTACTTTTAAATAAAGGGAAGCTTAAGCCGAGGTTCCAGTCTGTTTACTGTTACCCTCTTTGATGATTTTCATTATTTGTTGCTCTTTTATTTGACATGTTGCTGTTAGCTATGACTTCTTTGTTCTAGTGATTGCCATTTTCTGATATGGTGGATACCACCTGTTTAACTTTTGGCATTGGCTTTGTATATACTCATGCATACTCCTTTCATTTCCAGGAGAAACTTTATCAATGGATTTTGAGGCAGCAAGAAGAAGGATCAAGAGTAACAACAGTAGATATAGCTGCTTATTTGCAGGTTTTTTGATCAACCATCATTTAGTGGTTTTATTGCTTGCCCTTTCTGTCCTCAATACATTTATATTATGGCCCTAAGGGCTCATGTTAAGACTAGAGAAATACAAAATTTTGAATCTCAATGCATTGAGAAATATTTTTTTGTCTTTCTGTTAAAAAAAAAACCAATCAAAAGTTTTGTTTTTAGAACTATTAATATGTGCCCCTAAAATGTGATCAAACTTTGAAATACAAAATCGCAAGTTTTGGACTCTCGTGTTCTTACTGCAGTTGGTGCACATGAGCACTAAATGATGATGGCTTATACCTTCTTCTTTTCCTGTCCAAAGGGGATTTTGTGCTTCTCATGTCTATATATATATATA
>WYDK02064495.1:0-11489 GCA_009867345.2 Toxicodendron radicans | reverse complement strand
AGAAAATGAGAGTATTTATAGTGTTACAAATTACAAGGTAAGCCCGCCCAATCCGGGATTAAAAATTCAAAAGGAAACATATCCTAAAACTTTAGGGATTGGGCAATCAGTTTGATTTTGATTACAATTTTATCCCCATTTTTGGGGGATAAGCTCTATCTTTTACGCTGACTGTACTTTATCCAGCGAGCTCACTTATTCTGGCGACTTTGCATATTTGTCGACCTTTTTGACTGAGTCGAGCTATCTAACTATCGAAATCTTATTTGGCGATCACAATGTGTCGGACAGAATTATATTCGGCTCGCTTCAAACCTTTCGACTTCTCAGGCAGTGTCCGACTAATTCGAACTCTTTATGAAAATTCTCGCACAACATCTACCCCCAGTGTTTGGAGATCGATGTCGGCCTTCTAACACTATTATCCTATGAGTTCGCTATCTTGGGATCTCAAATCGTTTATCTCGATGATTGTCGAGCTATCTTGTCACATTTAATGCATCCGCCATTTCAATTGCATTGACAGCTGGACGTGTGTGCGAATGTCACCTCGTGTCTCAGCGGTTATCATTATGAGGCTCGGCGGTTATGCTATTTTTTCAGATTGCTGACATGTGTCTTGTTTAAGCGGTTGAGATCGCCCCCACGATGAAGGGCTAGGATCTGCTCGCCAAATCGTTGGCTGAGATTCGTTCCCGCCTAGGCCCCTGTTCACTATAAATAAGGGCGATTCAATTTTTTCCCTTTCATTACATTATTACTTGGTCAAGTTTTACTAGATCTCTGTTGCATTTTCTCAAGCTTTCCAACTACCTTTTTTCAGGCCATCCACGTCTTCGAGTTCTCCAATAAGTCATTTATCCTCTCCTCTTGTTATCATTGTTGATATTTTTATATGTGAATGTGTAAACTAGTAGTTGGTACTGTAGGGACTAGTTTTTTAAGGCCTTTATGGGTTTCTTTCTCGAGAAATCAGTAGGAAAATGGCCGACCGATGACCGGGTTTCGTCACCGAAATCTGAGTTTTAATCAAAACGGGAGTGATAACTCCCTAAGAGCTCGCTGTCGAGCTCTTTTGACACTTGAACCGAGTACAAGTGTCTACGTTTTCAGCTTTTAGGCTCAACACTTACACTTGTTTATTCGCGTTTCACGTGTCTAAGTCCTCATCTCGACGTCAGGATCTAGTAGTTCAAGCATGAACGAGTTGTTTGGTGATGATGGGGCTCCCTTGGATGCGGGCTTAAGCAACCAATCCGACGATTCCATAAATGTCATCATCCCGCAAGCCCACACCCTTTTGAAAAAAAGAACTGTCCTCCTAGATTACCGAGGAGGACCTCGCCTGAATCCAACAACAATATTCTATTTCAACCCCTCCTATGCTTCCAACGGGGCATTTGAGAAAACTGCCACCAGTGGGCTGGTCCGCGATCTCCGAAACCCTACCTAGATGCAGGCTCTCCATTCCTCCACATCATTTTCTCTTGAGCGTCGTCGACTATTACGACGTTGCCCCTCTCCAACTTTCGGTGAACTCTTACCTCATAATAATATGAATGTATATAGCCTTTAAAGTATAAAACCTCGGTGACCTCACAATCAATGAGCTCGCCTTTTTATATAAACTAAAAAAGGGTCAGGACGACACCTTTTATTTGTCGGAGACCAGTAGGAAAAACTTAAGAGGATTATCAGAGATCCCAGGGAAAATAAAAAATTGGGACTCCGATTATTTTTTCTTTGATTGCTGATGGCGCCTTCAGGGGGAATGCTAGTAAGCCCGCCTTTAATATTTTTGCGACCCTTTTTTTTTTTTAACTCTAATTTCTTTTTTATTGTTTCAGCGAACCGTGACCGGAATCCCCTTTCAAGCTTCGACTCTTCTCATCTAGCTCACTTCAGCGACCTCTCTGAGAGTCAACGTGAGGTTGCCCAACTGGTCCACCTCTTCAATTTGGTGGCATTCGAATTCTGCCTGCCGTCTTCCAAAACGCTAGTTTACATCTCCCTTCCCTGCAAAATGAAGAGTAAGTTTTCAGCTCGTTACTCTCTTTTCATTGTTCGAACTTCGCTAACTTGTGAACTATGTTTGTAGGATCAAGAATTGCCACAAGGCCCTAACTTATGAGAACAAATCAGCCTCAAAGAGAGGTGAAAGCTCGACCAGGGCGATTAAAATCGACCCAAAAACCGTATCGATCACTGCCGCTATTCCAACGACCTCTTCAGCTGTTCCAGCGACTACTTCAGTTGTTCCAACGACTACTTCAGCTGTTCCAATGACGACCCCTGTTTCTCCAACGACTACTTTGGTCGCTTCGGCGATAACTCCTGTTTCTCCATCTACTGCCTTAGTCGCTTCCGCAGCCTTGATGGCCCCTACTACCCAAGAAATCACCGGACTCAAATGGGCTAGGGTGAGCACCCAGGAACCACGAGCTCGAAAAGATCGGGGAAAGAAAAAGTGACGGGCCTGCGAAAAAGGATTGTGCATGAGTGGTTTTCCAGCTCCAAGGGCCAAAGTTCAAAATCCCCAAAAATTAAAGGGAAAAAATTGAGGGCGACGGATTCAACCCGCCCTCAAGAAGATATCAATGAAACAGAGTTGGATGCATTTATCCTTTCCCTTCCTGAGAAGGTTGCTTCCGAAGCGATGGTGACCAAAGACTATGTCTCCGATAAATTTTTTGAGGAGTTCAAAGCTCTTCCTGCTCATCATCAGCTTTTTAGCGCGGCCAAAGTAATGAGCAAGGTAAAGATATCCGATCGACCCCGCTTCTTTCGATTTTTCTCTTTACCTGTTCCTTACTTGTGTTTCGTTGTTTCTCAGGTGAACTGCATGCTCAACCTTCTCTACCAAGACAAATACCACGTTCTGGAGAGCCCTGCTAAGGCTGTTGATGCAATACTCCTTTCTAAAGACATGACATGGGGCAAAGTCCGCTAGTTTCACAAACAACTCAAAGAATTGAAAGCCGAGTTGGAGAAATCAAAGGAATCTGGCAATGAGGCAAAAAAGGAGTTCGACGACAAGCTCGTAGCTTCTGAGGCTGCAAAAAACAAGGCCATCTCTAAGAAGAATGGCCTCGTTGCTGAAATGGTGAAGCTTGTGGCAGCAAATCAAAAGCTCGCCACCGACCTTGCTAAATCTAAGTCAAATGCGCTCTGGTTGGACAAGGCGCTAAGCGACAAAACCCACGACCTGTTTAACCTTAAATATGCATGTGATGAGAAAAAAAGGCCAAAGTGGTCCGTCTCAAAGCTACTGCTAGGGAGGCCAAGAGAAGGTACAACGTCGACCTCTGGGAGACGTTGCTAAATCTCGTGACGATGATGTTCGAGGAGGACCCCTATAGAGATTTTTCTTTCCTGCCAAAAAAAGATCGAATTGAAATCGAACGGCTTCAGTGCGAGACCTCTGGGGGTACCTTTTTGTACCCAGAGGACAATAAACTCGAAATTGACAAGGCCGAAACTGGTGAGCCCGAAGTTAAGGAGCTCAATTTTGAGAGCAGTGAATCAGGGGAAGATGCAGACGATGACTTCATCGACGAGCAAGATAAGAACTCGGCGGATCCTACTGCCTTATCTCACCCCACCCAAACTGATCGCGGGGCACAAGCGTAAATCTCAGTGGATCTCGCTATCACTTCTCAGCCAACTCAAATTGATGAACGTGCTGCTCCCCCTGCTGCATAGTTTTTTCTTTTTTGCTTGTAATGAACAATCATTTTTAATTCAATGAAGTGTTTCTTTTTTCCTTTTCAAACTGTTATGTTTTCTGGTAATGATTGAACTGTCGTGTCTCCTCGATGTCGGACTGTTTTGATGCTTGGATTTACTTTGAGTTTTTTCAAAATTTTCCAAATGTTGAAAAAGATCTTGAATCTTGCGACGACTTTCAACTTGTGTTAAAACACTTTCAAGTCTAGGTCGCTAAGTTTGGTCGATCTCTTCTCAACGTGTTTTTATTGGTTAATTCTCGAGATACAAATCGCCGGGATTGGGCTTTAAAACCTTGGGCTCGTCTTTAGGCACAGTTAATACCATTTCGCCAGGCGAGATCGATCTTTCGCATGAATTTAAAATAAACGCAACAATATAAAGTACAAGTACTGAATGATACCTCTCATTGAAAATAAAGGGCGGACTCCACCCGATTACAAAACGAAAAATGGAAATTTACACGAACAAATTATAGCAACTTAAGCGAGGTCATTGGTAGTACCTTCTCAGGTGTTCGACATTCCACGCTCACAAAACAACTGTTCCATTCAAGTGTTCCAAGTGGAAAGTCCCCGGCCTGATTCTCTCATTAATCCTGAATGAGCCTTCCCACTTCGGGTCGAGCACCCTCCAACTCGACTCCTTTGCAGCTGTCACTACTCTTCTTAGTATTAGACCCCCTTTCTCAAACTCCCGATTTTTAACTTTGGAGTTGAAATATCGCTTAACCCGTTGTTGGTAAGATGTGAGCCTTATTTACAACTTCACCCGATGTTCATCTATCAAATCGAGCCTTAGCCTCAGTAGGTAATTGTTAATATCTTCATCAAACATTTATCTTCTAAAAGTTTTCACCTCGACTTCAACCAAGGCCATCTCCTCGCAGCCATAAGCAAGCAAGAATGAGGTTTCTCCAGTAGACGTTCTTACTGTGGTTTTATAAGACCACAAAACTTCAAGCAAATCATCCGTCCATCTTCCTTTTAAAGTGTCGAGCTTCTTTTTTAGGGTGTGCTTGATCACTTTATTTGTTGCTTTGACCTGCCCATTTGCCTAAGGTCGATAAACAGCAGAGAAACTTTTCTTTATGTCGAGCCTTTCACAAAATGAAACGAACTCCTCACTATCGAACTGTTTCCCATTGTCCGTTACAATAGTGTGAGGGAGCCTGAATCTACAGATGATGTTCTTGTATACAAAGTCCTTCATTCTGCTAGAAGTTATTGTGGCTAAAGGCTCGGCTTCCACCCACTTGGTGAAATAATCAACTACCACCATAAGAAACTTGACCCCGCCCTTTCCTTGGGGTAGCAGGCCCACCAGGTCGATTCTCCATACTGCA
This sequence comes from Toxicodendron radicans, assembly GCA_009867345.2. Taxonomy (NCBI): domain Eukaryota; kingdom Viridiplantae; phylum Streptophyta; class Magnoliopsida; order Sapindales; family Anacardiaceae; genus Toxicodendron; species Toxicodendron radicans. The sequence goes on along the minus strand of WYDK02064495.1, from coordinate 6,418 downwards.
AAAGGTCATGGACTAGTTAAGGTGGTGAGTTCTTGTGGTGGTGCCCGCGGAATATCGGCGAACCTCTGGCATCTGTCACATTTGCGGACAAAATCCGCTGCATCTTCATACACAGTTGGCCAATAATAACTTTGGCACAACACTTTGTAGGCAAAGACTCGCCCACCAGAGTGGTTCCCACATATTCCTTCATGAATATCCCTAAGGATGTAGTCCGCATCCTTTCTGTTAACACATTTAAGCAGCGGGGTGTCATATCCCCATTTATACAGCTGTTCATTAATGAGAACATATCGGGCTGATTTTGCTGGCAATGTGCATGCCTCATTTTTATCTTTGGGCACTTCCCCGTCCCTCAGGTAAGTTTTAATCGACTTATCCAGCTATATCGACGGACTATTTTCATCGTTTCATCTGGCAGGCTGATACTTGACCTTTGGAGGATTCTCACTGGTATCGAGTCCGTTGATTCATCTTTCATTAAAGAGGCTAGGGGGGCTAAAGCATCGACTACTAAATTCTATTCCCTTGGAATCTACTGAACTTTGTAACTTTTGAAGGGTTTTAGCTCAAACTTTACCTTCTACAGATAGGCGATCATTCTTTCTTCCTTGGCCTGATATTCCCCCGTCACTTGATTCACCACGAGCTGGGAGTCGCTTAAAATTATGAGCAACTCCGCATCCATTTCTTTTGCCAGCCTGATCACTGCCAGAAGGGTCTCGTATTCTGCCTCATTATTTGAAGCGGGGAACTCAAACTTCACAACAGCCCGAAACTTCTCTCTTTTTGGGCTTTCTAATAACAGTCCAGCTCCGCCTTGGCTATTTCCGAGGTGATGATCTCGTCACTGTTTGGCTCCCTAGGTACCATTTCCTCTCTGAGCTGGTAGGAGAACTCATAAATAAAATTGGCGAGAGCCTGCCTCTTGATTGCCGCTCTTGGGAAATACTTGATGTCGTGCTGGCTCAACTCTAGCGACCGCTGAATTAATCTGCCCGATGCTTCGGGCTTTTGGAGCAATTTCCTCAGCGGGAAATTGGTCAATACGTGGATTGTGTGCATTTGGAAATAAGGCCGCAACTTTCTAGACGCCACTATCAAAGCCAACACTAACTTTTCCATCTCCAAAGTATCTTGTTTCAGCATTGACCAATCTTCGACTTACATAGTAGATATGCCACTGAATCCCCGCCTCTTCTCTTATTAATGTTGCATTGACTGCGAAGAATGACACCTCTAAATACAGGAGAAGGGACTCGCTGAAAATTGGTTTCGATAACAGAAGAGGCTGACTGAGGTGCTTCTTCAGCTCTTGGAATACTCTTTCACATTCCTCGGTCCACTCAAACTTCTTATTCCCCTTCAATACCTCAAAAAATGGTAAGCATTTGTCCATCGCTTTTGAAACAAAACGGCTGAGCACTGCAATTCGGCCCGTCAAACTCTGAACTTGCTTGATTTTTGTCGGGCTCTACATGTTTAGTAGTGGTTGGATTTTGTTGGGGTTGGCCTCAACACCTCGCTGATTCACCATGAATCCCAAAAATTTGCCCGAGCCCACACTGAATACGCATTTTAGTGGGTTTAAAAGCATCCGATGTTTTCAAAGGACCTCAAACATTTCTGCCAAATGTCCAATGTGCTCGCTCGCTTATTTTGATCTGACGAGCATGTCGTCGACGTACACTTCCATAGTTTTGCTGATCTACTCGGAAAACATCATGTTGACCAGCCGTTGATAAGTTGCCCTTGCATTTTTTAAACCAAACGGCATCACCTTGTAATAATAAAGACCACGGTTAGTAATAAATGAAATGTTCTCTTCGTTGGGCTGATACATGGGGATTTGATTGTATCCCGAGTATGCGTCCATGAAACTAAGGAGTGCATATCCGACTGTTGCATCGACGAGTTGATCGATTCTACGCAGTGGGAAGCTATTTTTCGGCCAAGCTTTGTTTAGATCTGTGAAATCCACGCAAGTCTGCCACTTGCCATTTGATTTCTTTACAAGTACCGGATTGGCGAGCCAATTTGGGTACCTCACTTCCCTGATGAAGTTGATGTTTAATAACTTATCAACCTCATAAACTTTTAATGCCTGAGACCGCTTCGCATCCATCGACCTTCTCTTCTATCGAATTGGTTTTGCATCGGGGTTGATATTCAACTGGTGACACATTACATTAGCGTGAATGCCAACTATGTCCGCATGCACCCAAGCAAACACATCCAAATTTTTCTTTAGGAAAACGATCACCTGATTTGCCAGCTCGCTATTCAGCCCACTCCCTATTTTCAAAACTCGCGTGGGCTCTTTATTGGTAACTGAGATATCTCGTAGCTTCTTAGTAGGGCCCGCTATAGGGTCTTCCTTGTGAAGTCAAGGATTGATGGTGTCCTCAATTGGCCTATTTTGTGGGTTGACTTATGAAATTACCATAGTCTTTAGCATGAGCCACTTAATGGCTGCTATCATAGCGTTGTTATAACAACTCTTTGCATCGTCAGTCGAGCCTCTGAGGACTCTGATCCCATTATTAGTCTGGAACTTGATGGGTCGGTAGTAGACTGAATCCACTGCTTCGAAATCATCCAAAAATGGTCTGCCCAAAATCCCGTTATAGGTTGTCGGACAGCCAACCACGATAAACTTATGCATCTCCATCCTTATATAACCTCATTCTCCTATGGTCACTAAAAGGTCAATTATCCCTTTGGGGAGCAGACTATCACCAGGGAAACCGTAAATTGGTATCGAGCACGACTTCAAGTGGCGTTCTATAAACTTCATTTCGCGGAATGCCCCTCGGAACAATACATTTGTTGCGCTCCCATTATCTATCATTAACCGGAATACTTGATTGTTCCCGATCATTATGGTTACCACTATTGCATAGCGAGTATACATAGGGTACTGCTCACACTCTTCTCTGATAAATCCTATCACCTCGCTGTCAACCATTTGCCTTTTTCGCAGCCTTCCTCTTGCGACCCCGATGGACATTATCCTTGGGACCGAACCTGTCCTGGCTTCTCGAGCATCTCTTTCCCGAGCATGCCTTGAATTACCCATTGAGTTGGGCCCGCCCGCCGTATATCATTCTCACTTTATACCTGCCAAGGGGAGGTGGAGGTGGTAGTGGCGGTGGAGGGCTCTTTTGCGTTTCATTCTCCACGGGCTTCTCTGGCTCTTTTTCCTTTTGTGTGAAATATTTTAGGTGCCACTTCCTTATCAACTCCTCAATTGCATCTTTTAGATTTACTCATCTGTATTATGCCCGATATCTCGATGGAAACAACAATATTTTTTAGGGTCCCGCCTGAACGATGAAGCTTTTATCTTCCCTAGTTGAGGAGTTTTCCTCACCTTGCTAGACACCTCGTAAATGTGGGAGAACGAGGTGACTGGCGGAGTGTACTCCGTGAATCAGGCAATTAGCTCTCTTTTTTGAAACTCGTGCTCGATCTCTTATTGAATCGGGACCTATCAACCTGATCCTGGACTAGCTGAGCGATCTTGTCGTTGCTCAGTGTTACTGCCCGACATGCCCCCCTTTCAAAGTTGCTAGCGAACTCTCCACTCGCTGATGTCTTGCAACCATTTTGTAGAATTGAGCCAGACTTACATTATCCTCCCTTTGTAGCTTGTTCCATAATTCTATTTACAGCCTTACCCCCGCAACCAATAAAGTCTTGATTGACTTTTGGAGTGTTGACAACCTTAGTCTGCTCACTCTGAAGCCTTCTCAGATATGAAGTCAGAGATTCGCCCTTCTCTTGGCGAATATTGCTCAAATAACTGAGCGGCATCGAAAATTGCAGCCTTGCTTGGAATTGCTGTAGATACAGCGAGTCGAATTATTGCCATGAGTGGATGGAGCTCACGGCTAACCTCCTGTACCATTTCTTGGCGTCTCCCACCAAGGTTACTGCAAAGCACCGATAATTCGCCAAATCGGAGACCTGATGCAATTCAGTGAAGTCATTAAATGCATTGAGGCGTTCCTTTGGTTCCCTATTTCCATTGTATTTCATTTATGGCGCCTTGAATCCCAAGGGAAGCGACGCCTAGCGGATCTCTTCGGAGAATGGCAAGCTAACAATTAACTTTGCCCGATTCGCATTCGTCTATCGGGTTTTTAAATCATCCAACATCCTCTGCACCTGCTCGAGTTCATTCGCTGGTGGGTTAAGGTTTTGAGCCCTACTGGCTCTCTGCTCGACCAAATGAGTCCTAAGATCCGTTGTCCGAATGAAAGGACTTTGCGCGCTTGTGCGAGACTCCATAGCCTGACTGTTGGGATAATAGGTACTATTGTACGTACTATCCTGCTTACGGAGCCGGTTAAAACTAGTGCTCTGGGAGTTATTGTTATGGCCCGAAGGGCGGGCTTGTTTTGAGTGTGGGTTAAAACTTGCATGCGTATCATCTCCTTCTCGATGCTTGAAGCGAGTGTTCATGGGTGGATCAATCTCGCTCATGACTTGCTTCCCAGGTCGCCACCCCAAATTATTGGAATGGCGAGGCGATTGGCTTCTAGTGAAGTGAGTGGGAGCTCGCTGAGACCTTCTGGGCGCGGACGACCCTGAGCGATCAGTTTGCTGTTGACTTCGCCCAATCGGGGTTGGCTCAGTGAATATTGGCCTGTCAAGCTCTGCCTCATGTGCTTTCTTCATCCTCGCCATGTCCTGCTGCATAACCTACACTACATTGGTTAGGGATTTGATCATGTTCATAAGCTCACTGTGTTCTAGGTTGGAAGGTCCAACCCTAAGGGTCTCGATGACTGGTGGCAAACGGCTATCGCCTTCTTGTTGGGTAGGATTCACGTTATCACGCTCTTCCTCTGGGTTTTTGAATGTTTTAGTACGAGTCATATCTATTACTGGATCGTTGATTGATGGAAACTGTTGTTTCAGATTGACCCTTCTTCTAGTGCCAAAATGTTGATGCAAAAATTCGCACCAACCAGAGAGATCCGATTGACCCTATTGGAATTGGAACTGGTGTGTGCGTGATTATGAATAATCAGCAAAGAATTAATAAAAATGCAATAATAATAAAGAACAAGAAGATTTTTAAAGTGGTTCAACTTCTTGAATGAATGCCTATGTCCATTGTTCTCTATTATTGAATAAAATTTGTAACCGCTTTTCAATAGAAAATGAGGGTATTTATAGTGTTACAAATTACAAGGTAAATCCGCCCAATCTGGGATCGCAAATTCAAAAGGAAATATATCCCAAAACTTTAGGGATTGGGCGATCAGTTTGATTTTGATTCCAATTTTATCCCGATTTTTGGGGGATAAGCTCTATCTTTTATGCTGACTGTACTTTATCCAGTGAGCTCACTTATTCTAGCGACCTTGCATATCTGTCGATCTCTTTGACTGAGTCGAGCTATCTAACTATGGAAATCTTATTTGGCAATCACAATGTGTCGGGCAGAATTATATTTGGCTCGCTTCAAACCTTTCGGCTTCTCAGACAATGTCCAACTAATTTGGACTCTTTATGAAAGTTCCCGCACAACAACAATATAATTTAATTTTAGAATTAAGTAAATAAATAATTTATAGATAAATATTTTTGTAGTAAATAGTGATAGAAGCATGAGTTGTTTGAAATATAAAAATAAGTTTATATAATGGAACTTTAAAATTAAATAAGGGTAACGTAGTAATATACTTGGTCTAAATAGCTTACAAGCAGAGTGTTTATAAGCCAAAAAAAAAAAAAAGATTTTCTCCAATTTATTTTTTTTGACTTACAAGCAAAATTTTTTTTTTAAATAAACAGGTCAGCTTAATTTTAGAGTTTATAAACTAGTTTGATTAGCTTATAAGCTTAGACAAACACCCCCACGATTAGAAATAAATGTAAGACTTTATTTCTAATTTTCTATGCCTTTTTTGGTGGAATAAATGTAAAAGACTTTAATTATTTTTTTTTTCTACAAATTATGAATTGTGTTTGTTTGAATTAGCTTTAATGTAAAACAAATTGATATTTGGTGTATATTAAATCACCGTGATAAATTCTGGAAGTAGAATTATTTTGCAATGTAAAAATTGAACGCAATTTGAATTTGAAGCAGCAAATTCGATTCAGATACTGGATACTCGGTAATTGAACCCAAAATTTGGATACCTGAAAATCCGTGTACACTAAAAACCGTTTTGGTTATCAGATACACTTATAGAGAATGCCAGAATATTTAGGATGGGTCAGAGAATTGCAAAATTTGTTAAGATACCCGGTTTTGCAACACTGACCCAAAAGAATGGTTTTCTTCTTTCGATGGGCTTAAAACCGCGACTAATCTCCAAAAGCACCTGGGTTTGATTGGGTGGCAAAGCCACGTCCCCCCTTAAAATTCGTTGGATGAAGATAGGTCCTGAGATGTACT
>WYDK02064486.1:0-11494 GCA_009867345.2 Toxicodendron radicans | reverse complement strand
ATCAATGGGCTGTATAGAAATGACAACTAGAAAAGGCACATGAATTGTTGTCATATATGGAGGAAAAATGATGTGCTACAAATGTAGTCACATTTAATACGCTAATTTGTGGTTTCCTAAAAAATAATGAGATACGAAAAGTTGTTGAACTCCTTCATAAAATGGCGGAGAGAAATGTGAAGCCAACCGAATGTACAATGTACTTAGTCAAGCAGTTACAAGAACTGGTGCAAATCAAAGAAGAAGGCTTTCACCAAGTATTCAAGGAACTTTGAAAGTGAAGATAGGAAGAAAGATATCAAGGCTCAGCTGGAAAAAATGAAGTACTGTACTGTGATTCGTGTTTTGGCCCACACCCAGGTAATTTCCGTCTCCACCAAAACTGTAATAATGCCATTTCTAGTTGATGCCATTGTGCTCACCTTATCGTTATTTTTACAATTTGTTTCATTCTATAGAAAAAGAAATGAAGGGTCTGAAGCAGAAGAAAGCCCATCTAATGGAGATCCAAGTCTCTTCAATACAAATTTATGGTCAAGAAAAATATATTGATATCTCGTAGATCATATTTCCCTTGATTTTGACTATTAGTTGGCTGTATTGATTTTCTGCTTGTATCATGATTCTGTTGTAATGTAATTTTACAGCAAGCTTTTCTGTTAAAATAGTTATGTTAATCATTGTGTGTCAGATACCTTGTAATTCAAGGCAACAAAACTCTTTTTGTTTGTAATATGTTAGGTCTGTGGAAGTTTTCTATCATAATGTTCATTTTTGAATATTTGTTATTTGTTTATGATTCTTGATTATCTGTTGTGTGATTACATAGTGAAGGGTTCCCCAAAGATGATCCTACCAAACCATGCAGATTGGCTGCATTCCTTGGTTACAAAGCTGGTATGACTCACATTGTCAGAGGTGCGGAGAAACTAGGATAAAGTGAGTTTCAATTCTGCTTAATATGCTTTTGATTGATGGGTCTAGTGTATTGATAGAGTTACGAAAATGATTCAATTAAAATGATTAAATTACTCATTTGTGCTTAATTTGAATATTTATTAAGATAATTTAAGAATTTATTCATGAAAAATCATATTTTAATTTTTCCTCACAATTTGTGCATGTTTGGAATGATTTTTGAGATGTTGTGAGTTGATATTAGGGTGTGATTTATTGTCCAGGATTGATTTTGTCTTAGTATTGTTGAACAGGGGGTCAAATGTCATGTTTTCAGAGGGTTGATTTTGTCAGTTTTCATTCATGCAGGGACCAAATAACAGTTGCCGCAATGACTATAAAAAGAGAAGTTGCATATCGTTTTCTCCAAAACTCATTCCACCTCTCCAATTTTCGACAACTTTTCTAGTGGCTCCTTACCTCCCATGCTTGAACGGACATCACTAGGGATGGGCACTGGTCGAGTCGGGGCTGCGGACCCCATTCCCCGTCCTCGTCCCTGACCCCCAAAGGAGTTCCCATCCCTGACCCATCCCCGCGGGGATGGGGTGACTGTCGTCCCCATCCTAGCCGTCTCGTTGAGCGGGTATTTTATGGGGAAAATTCCCAGTGGGGAATTATCCCCAAACGGGGTTGAATTCTGTATGTGAACTTTTAATCAATTAATTCTAATTTATTATATTTCTAATCAATTATAATTATAAGAATTCTAATTAATTTATTAATTAATTCTAATTAATTAAATTCTAATCAATTCTAATCAAGTCTAATTAAATCTAATTATAATCAATTATAATTATTTTGAATTCTAATCAATTATAAATATAAAAATTTTAATTAATTAATTAATTTCAATCAATTAATTAGAATTGTTATAATTATAATTGATTAAAATTAAGTAGAATTTATTAGAATTGATTGGAATTGATTAAAATTGATTAACTATTAGAATTATAATCAGTTAATCAATTTCAATTAATTAATCAAATTAGAATTGACTAATTGATTAGTTGATTATAATTATAATTAATTAGAATTGATTAATCAATTATAATTAATTAGAATTGATTAATCAATTATAATTAGAATTAAATATAATTGATTAGAATTAATTACAAATTTTGATACATGACTTAAAATATTAAATTAGGGGATGTTAATTTGATACAAAATCTATTAAAAGACAAAAAATAAATTTTTTATTATATATGGGCAGGGCGGCTCGAGGATTGGTCCACCCTCATCCTCGACCCATCCCCGGGGTCTGGGATTTTTCTATGGACCACCCTTGACCTCGTTCCTGAATTTTTCGGGGATCCTGCCTTCATCGACACACCTATGAGCGGTTGAACTTTCGATTGCTCGTTATGGCATAAGCGAGATCAAGATCGACACTTTCAGCTTTCTTCGATAGCTCTCGACGGATATTCGATAGTATGTATGTGGTTTAAAGTTATCTTATTGGAAATTGGGGTTAAATTGTAGGAATTGGAAGTCGACGGGAGGCTTGTGCAAGGAAATGAAAACTGGAGGACTAAAAGGTAATTTTTTCAGACTAGTATATAAAGGAGAGAAATGGAGAAATTCTCTCATTTGCTTCATTATTCACGTTTGGGAGGAAAATTGTAGAGAGAGAGAGTGTCAAGGCTAGAGAGAGAAAGTGCATATTGAGAGGAATTGAGTATAGATCCGATAAATTGGTAAGATTTTACTTTCATTCATGTCTTCATACCATCAATTTCATATTGTATTGTGAATTTGTGAAGAAAATTAAAATTTTGTAAATTTTGGGATGTAGGTGGAGAAGAGCAAAGATCCGAATTCTTGAGTTAAAGTTGCGTAAAAGGTGAGTGGAATATTATAATTGTTGTATCGCTTTATGTTTTTGAAAACTTCATTGATGTTGCACTTGGTTGGTTGTCAATTTGGATAGTGTTGATGTAGTTAAATTGTGTAAATTGAAGTGGTTTTGGGTTATAAGTATAAGGGAGGCTTAGTAGGGGAAATGTGGTAGGAAAATGTGATGATTGGGAGTGAATTAGAGAAGATCCGTAGGGGACAATCTAGAAAACCCAGATCGTCTCGTCGCGGCGAAGTTCGTGTTCTTAATTGTCGCCGCGGCGAAGTTGAAGTTCGTTAATGAATAGTAAACATCATTTTCTCCAGGACGTCGCCGTAGCGACAAACTCTTGGGTTTGATGGCACTTTGGGGTGTAAGTGTAAGGTTTGAAACTTGTCAAGTAGACAGTGGGTAAGTGCAATAATTTAAAGGTTGGGGGACCTAAGTGTAATAATAAAAATTATAGGGGGTAAATTGAAAGACTAAAAAAATTGAAAGACTAAAAAAATTGAAGGACTAATCTTGAATGATGAAAAAGTTGAGGGGGTAAACTGATATTTTCCCATAAGGGACTAAATTGATATTTTACATAGAGAAATGCCCGTCTCATGTTGTGTATATTTATATGTGTGTGTATTATATACGTTTATGCATCGTGTATGTGATGATGTGGAAATGTAAAGATGAGATTGGGTGGAGTTGAGTATGGGGATCGATGACTAGTCGAGTGTGATTGAAGATGCTTCGTACTACCGCATGGTGATAATGCCCATCGGGACAGGACAGACATCTTTAAGCTCCAGATTTATCCATATGTGTGCTCCGGATTGTGTCTACCTATGCCTAAGAGCGTTGGGGGATACTGTGGAGTCTACTTATGCCTGAGAGTGTTGGGGGATATTATGGAGTCTACCTATGCCTGTGAGCGCTGGGGCACTACCGCGTGGGGATTGTATCTACCTATGCCTGAGAGCGCTGGGGGATACTGTCGGATCTACCTATGCCTGAGAGCGTTGGGGGATCTTCCACAAATGATTGAATGGGTTGCATCTACCTATGTCTGAAAGCGCTGGGGAAACTCCCACGAGATGACTTGAGACGAGGCTAGTCGGATGATTATTGGCGAGGTTCCTACCGAAGTGATTGGGGTAGGAAGCGAAGGGACAATCGTGATGATTGATGAGATTGGTTACTAAGCATGTTTTCCAGCATTTTAAGTATTTTGTTATATTGTATTTTTATAACTGTACTATCCACTCACTGGGCCTCCCAGCTCACAGTTTGATTTTTCCCCCCAGGTTACCATCTAGGAGTCGAGTCGCATTCTCCATCCTAGGTCGGTGGCCAGACGCATGTTCCTGCACTTCTGCATATTGATTGTCATATAGACAACTCTGATATAGTATTGACATTTTGACATGTAAAATAACTTTGCATACGTCTTACTTAAAAGAAAAATTGATTGGGTTTTATTAAAAGTTTCTCAAAAAATCACCCTCCTTTTAGGACTCGAGACCTACGGAGTGCCTGAATCCGATGAGGTAAGGGCCACCCGGGAGGGGGTGTGACAATGTATTTATTACATTTGTTTTCGTTTCATGTTTGATTTTAATACTTTAATGTAGTTGAATACATGATTTGAGCTTAATATTGATTTTCATTATGATTCATTGTTGATTAAAACTTATTGTACGATACATGTTAAGGTGATTTCTTATTGGACGTGTTTTGACGGGTAAATTTGCACCGCCAACAAACTAATTACGATCGGATCGTTGTGATCCTGGGCATGTTAAGGTTATTTCGGATTGGACGTGTTTTGTATTTAATATTGATTTGGGTTTTGATCGTTGATAAAAATAATAATAAAGTCATAAAGTAAATAAATGACACATGATATTTTTATAGTGATTCGGATATCATTGGCGAATCCTACGTCCACTTTTGTTTATTAATTAGATATTACAAAGGGAGTCAGAGCTTAAATAAGAAGGAGGTCACTTAGACCATTTTCTGTTCGGAGGGTTGAGGTCTTGGAAAGAAAGAGAGATTTTTTTTCCAAATAATGGAGTGAAGAGCTTCTTTTATAGTGCATTAGGAGTAAAAATGTGGTTGAGGTCTTGCCAAGTGGATGAATGTGGACCAAGTGCAGAGATATTTGCTTTGTGTGGATGGGAGTTTGGACATGTGCTGGGCTAGGGAAATACCACATAGCATAAACCCCCCAGTTTTTGGAGTGCAAGATCGTTGACTGTGATCGGACTTCGAAAACTCATGCGCTTTGCTTGGACGATGACAGCTCCAAGAAAATCTTTGGTGAGGTGAACTTCCACTCACAGTGGCGACCTTGGCAGTAAATCGTAGGAGTAGGTTTAATCGTGGTCGCACATAATGCTTGTGCCGCCTCGGAGCGTGGTCCTGCACGCATGGGCTATTGGCATATGCATTTGTATATGGCGTTAATGTTACTACTTGGGCGCACGATTTCCCCCTTGTATGACCCGAACCTTGTGTCTCCAAGTCGTCGTCAGCGGGGGTAAGCTTAGGTCGCCCGTGTGAGCTTCAGTTCGTGACACTTTGGCTATATTCCCTTTGCTTGATCAAGTTCAGAGGCACCGCAGTGGAGATCGCAATAGAAATTGTTGGAACGTCGCTTCAGCTTGGAAGCTCGCCAACCTTATGAACTTCTTTCCTATCATATCAGATCAAAGGAAAGAGTGAAAAGTAATAAAAGGAAAAAAAACAAATAAAAGAGATTATATTTCCCTTTTCATTAAGTGATTGATTCATCACGCCAGTTAATGGCCTTTGCCCGCAAAAAACCAACTACAGGTCAATGGAAATGCGAACTGAAACTAATCGTTGCACACGAACTGAACTGATCGCTAAGCACAAACATAATAGCTCACTCACGTACTGAATGCGAGCTAGATTGTTGGAGCCGCCAGAAAATGATCACTAGAAATGCAGAAACTGATCTCGGAATGATTGCGAATGAAGATTGTTGCACGAAGTTTGTTGTAAACTTGATCGCGAAATTGGAGTTGTTCGTGACTCGCGATTCTGATCGCATCATCACCAGCCTCTGATCGTGGCTGCTTTAATTGCGGGCTATTGGAACTGAGGCTGGTTACTAAATCGCTGAATATGGAAGCAGCTCGCTATCGTTGGAATGATCATTCGCTTCTTTTTCTGCTCGTTGGATTCAAGTTGTTGATTTTTGCTTTGCTTTGTTGGTTTGAGCTCGCCATCGTCAGCTTGAATGCTTCACTTTGCTAGTGACTTTATTCTGCCAGGCTTTTTTTTTTTTCAAAAAAGCTTTCTTCGTTGACGGTCTTGGTTGAATAAGTTGTTTCTCATTCATTCTTTTATTACTTCACTTTTGTTTCTCTCTTTTTTTTTTTTTTTTTGGGTCATCTTCTCACATATGTATCCAGCCACTTTATTTGACTTTTCTTTTGTTGCATGGTCAGCTCTCACTTTTCACTTTGCTTTTTACTTCTTGCACCTCGCCAACTTTAATTTTTCACTTCGCTAGCTTCTCTTTTTTTTATATATATATTTTTTCTAATGCCTTCATACTAGAATTCTTGGAAATAGATCGGGTGAGTTTGTGGTTGTTAATCACAATATCAGAGGTTTTGGCCCTCTTTCTAGCGCCCAACTGTTGATGTCAAAATCTACACCAACGAACTAGTTATGGTCAGGTCATTGCGATCTAAACATTTCAAGTTATTGTTAAGTTAATTACTGGTGAGGGCGATCTGATTCTTTAGTTCATTAATTAATGACTTATATAAAATAAACGAGACGAGTTTTTATAGTGGTTCAGAGGCTGAATAGCGAACTCCTACATCCATTGTGGTTTTCTATTAATTAAGGAGATTATAAGTAATATCGTAACGATCTGATTACACGAATAGAGCAGTTCTAAAAAGAGAAAGTTATTCGGAGCGTCTTATCAAATTCCTTGAGAGAGAACTGACTTAGAGCTTCTAGATCCCAAAGACGTTGAGGGAGGTCTTCTATTTATATGGAGTGATCACAGGTCCCACCGAACATGTGTAAGTCCCTGGTGGAGCTTGAACTAAAAGTGGGAGACAGGTGTCTGATAAGATACAATGGAACTGGGTGAAGTCATCAACGAACTCACTGGATTTACCCCATAACAGTTTTCTAGTATTAATTTATCAAAAAGGGTTTTATTATACAATGATATATCAAGTTAAATTTATAAAATAGAATGAAGATATTTTTGAAATTTCAAAAGTCGTAAATTATAAAATAACTTATTTAAATCTAACAACCAAAAATACTTTTAAAGTGCTTATAATTTTAAATAAACTAGTTGTAAGCCCCCGCACGTTGCACAGGTGTTTATTTTGCTGATTATTCAATATAATAGTTGTCTAACAAATACAAGTGTAATGGTAAATTTTGACAACTACTATAATAATGATCAATTTAGATACATAACTTTGGCACATGATTGAAATATGAAATCAATATAATAAACCAATCCAAATTTTAATGAATTGTAGTTTGATTGTCAATCATATATATCTCTGCTAAAAAAAAAATTTAGGTTTTATATTTTCGCTCAAGATATCACTAAATAACAATTTCTCCTTTTATTATCTAAAATCACAATTTATTGTCTAGGATTAATAATTTGTTATAACTTAACTTAGGATTAATATTTCAAATCATAATAATTTGAAATATTTGTTTAAATTGAAGGGCAGGGAATAGAATTCTTCACTCCTTGTATCAACTCGGGTGTCATAAAAGACCCTTTTTTCTTCATTAAGAAGCATGCCCTTGTAATGGACGTGAAGTAGACTGTCATGAAGTGGGGCAATCTATTCGAAATTCACCTAATATTTAAAAAAGAAATTTAAGAAAATATGATACCTTGAGGTAGCAATAAAGAAATACATATATTAGATTATCAAACTCAAGGTATGCTAATGCAATCCAAAACAAGAACTAATCAAGTTATTCAACCCTAATTGCATACTCTTCATTTCCAAAGACTAAAAATTAATAATTTAAACAATTTTTTTTTTAAAAAAAATTTACCTGAAAGCAATAGCTATGACATTTTCGAATTTTTCAAGAGCTTTATCCATAATCTCAAGAGGCAAAGCATCTTGAAGCTCCTTAGTCAATTGTTCAAAATCCTCCACTACCTGAACTCTCTTTTCAACTTCTACAAAAGTCAACACAATCAACTCACTCATTCACTCAATTTTCCAATTTCACCGACAATTAATTAAATGTTTACTCACTGAGACCACCACAGTCGTTGCAAGCGGCACAATTGAATCTTTTTGCTTTGGCTCTGCATTCATCGGCTTGACAAACAATAATCCAAAACTGCAAGACCAAATTCAAAACTGCTGCAACATACAAGAGGTGACTAAAATAGCACAACCATATTTCGATAACTACTAAAGTGAAAATAAAGTATCAAATCTAGGTAAAATAGGTAATTAAATCAACATGGCAATAACAAAATAAAAGCAACACAACATTCAATTGCTAGAAGAAGCGAAAAATGCAGGGCAGACAACCCTAACAACTTTCAAATTCCACGAAACAATAAACAAACCATCCACAATTCTACAACTGTATAGAAAGAGAGCATGATCCAACAATTCATATGAATCAACCATCAACAATAACATGCCCTAATGAGAAAACTTTTGCCTTATCCATTGTAATGACACGACCTTCCACAACAGATCGATCCAAATAATTGATGCAGCAATCAACCTCCTCAATAATAGCTATCGTTACAAACCCAAATCCTCGAGACTCTTTTGTCCATGGATCAACCAATTGCAATGTGAAGAGATTTTATTAATGTATGAATGTGAAAGGTTTGGATTAATGGGAATGTAAAAGGTTTGTATTAATGTGTGAATGTGAAGGGTTTAAATTAATGGGAATGTGAAAAGATTAAACCACATGTTCATTCAACATGTCAAAATAAAGCAATTATGTGCTCAAAAAATCATACATGTCAATTTATTAAAACTTCCAAAATCTCATATGTCAATCTCTTAGAGTTTCAAAAATCATATATGTCAAGCAAAGAGGTCATGTTTTAGCTTTATGTATATATTATTTTGGTCATATATTATTGTTATTATTGTATTCTTTAAAACCTAAATATATTTTGACGGTTTTGGGCTGTAAATTCAAAACCCAGTTCATTGACAATTTCGGGGCCGAAAACTCAATCCCATGTTCATATGAAATTTGAAGATATTACCAAAAAGTTATGTATCGAAATACCAACATAACAAGAAATATATTTGGTCCCTATGGCAGCTATCTTCATGTTTATATTCATAAAGTACTTTGGTTTTATTACATTTATTATTCATATATATATATATATATATATATATATGGCTTGGCCGTTTTTCCCATGGTTCTCTCCGATTCGGTGGTCAGTTTTGCATCTTCGCCACAAAGGCGATTTTAGGCATTCCTTGCACAGTTACTCCTATTAGCCATCATTTATTTTCTCATTTTAATTATATAATTAAAAAAAAAATCGAATATGTGAAAGAATTAACTGTACTAGTGACTATATATCAAGTGCAATACATGAAAATTCCCAAGTGTGAATCTGAATTCTACTTTGTAAGATTTCCTCATTTTAATTCAACCAAAATTTTATAAAATACACAAAAATTCTCAGATGTGAACTTGAGTGAAATAAGGTTACTAGCGACTCTGATCTAAAATACACGAAATTTCTCAAATGTGAACTTGAATTTTAGCTTGTAAGATTTTTTCATTTTTATTCAACCAAAAAACAAAAATTTTATAAAATCACCTCTCTCGTTTAGCTATTGAGGTTAGTTATACTCTAGGATCTTGTATTCAAGTTGTAGGAAAGACAATTATCGGATTTAACCAAAAAAAAAATCTTATATAAATGAGAAAGAAATAACTTTACTAGCTACTATCATGTAAAGCACCAAAACTTTTTCAGGTGAGAACCAGAATTCTACTCCGTAATTCAACTTTATTAGATTTTCTCAGTTCTCTTGTCCATATTGCTAAATTAATAAATAAATTATTTATTTACTGAATTAAGTTTTTATGTAAAATTATTTTGTGTAGATGAAGGTTAATCTTGTAATTGACTTCTTAAAAGCGGCTTTTCAATTCTAAAAATTATTCCATAATCTACTTTTACCGTAATCTCTTTTGAAATTAACTTACCAAACACTTTTTTTTTATGACCAAGTTTAATCCCCAAGACCCATTGAACACCCCACAAGTCCAATAAATCAAGTAAATCACAATTGTGGTAGGTAGCTATTGTTGGGACTTGAACACAAGACCTTTGAGTAACCCACATAAATGGCTAAAGTCTTGTCATCCGACCACAAGTTCAATAGTTATACCAAACACTTGGTAGATAGCTAAAGAAATAAGTGATTGTTTTTTAAGCTACAACAGCTTCAAACTCACTATTATCGAGATGTGCATAAATGGAAGATCTCCAAGAATTAGCCAAGGTGCAAGTCACTTGGCCACACACCTTGGTTTTAAAAAAAATGTACTGGTTTTTATTTTTTTAAGTTGGAGCGGAAAACATTTTTACACTACTGCTAATCTAGGACTGCCAGCCGAGTTGAGTGAGCGGCTCGAGCTCAACTCAACTCAGCTACAATATCGAGCCGAGTTTGAGCTTGACATAAATTGGCTCGACTCGATAAGCTCAACACTATTTAGGGGAAAGTGAAAAAAAATTGAGAGTTTTTTTGTAAGCTCGAGCTTGAGCTTGACACTATAACAACCGAGCCGAGCTTGATTAGCCCAAAGCTCAGCTCGATTACACCCCTAGGCTAATATGCTTGTACATGTGGGGTAACGTTAGGAGTTAACAACTTTTTCCCACCCAAATAATGGCTTAATGACACTTTCCCACTCAAACTTTTAAAATACCACTTTCTCACCCAAAGAAAATACATTTTCCGATGTTACAGTAAACAGAGAGCAAACTCGGTCCATGTTATTAGGGATTTTGAAGAGAGAAGGCCGGTGAGTCTTTTGGTGGTGGAAGGTTGGATTTTGGTGGTCGTGATTGGTCAAAATTTGACTTGGGAGGGGTGGTTGTTTGAACCCTAATCGATCGATTACTGACGATTGGTAGGATTGGTGGGAGTAAGGTTTGAGGGGTTTTGGTGAGTGATGATCGGGAAAAAGAATGGTGGTGTCTAGGGTCACAAAGATGCCAGAATTGGTCGGCGATTGGCGAGATAGGTGGGAAAATGTCATTAAAAGTTGTCATTTGGGCGGGAAAGTGGTATTTTAAAAATATGTGGGTGGGAAATGTCATTAAGCTATTATTTGGGTGGGAAAAAGTTGTTTACTATAACTAGTGGTGGAAAAGTTAGACCGGCCTGGTCAGGTTGACCTGGGATTGACCCAGTCTAACATGGACCGAATCGGCCCGGTCTAAGGGTAGGGTCGGGTTAAACCGGCCCAGGGTTAAAAAAAGGCTTGGGCTAGGTTACTAGGGAGTAACCCGCCAACCTGGGGGGGTATACCCCCTAACCCGAGGTGTATGTGAAGGTTGTACTATAAGGAATAACATGTATTTGAAACAAAAATGACATGGGTTTGATTGAATCTTAGGGTTTAAGATCTAGAAAAATTAATAGCTTA
>WYDK02064476.1:0-11495 GCA_009867345.2 Toxicodendron radicans | reverse complement strand
GCCACAAGCCTTGCATCAATTTGACTTTCTTCAATCAATTCAAACAAATTTCTCATTAAACATACATGAATTACAAAACAATGTCTGTCTTTTTATAAACTAAGTTGCAAAAACCTTACGTATGAACAAAATAAGTCCACCATCTCTATGAGGAGACTTGCCACTTAGTGATCATTATATCCAACCTTGAACGTCCTGTGAAGGGCTCATTTGAGGGTGCTAATATAGATTTTTCTATACAAGTTGTTGCAAAAGCATATTTAGAGCACCTAGCTCTTCATCCCAACCTTTTTACTCTTGCATACATTTTGATGGACCAAATCACTAATAGACACTACTAGAAAAACATACTTTCTTGACAGTTTTTGAACTGTCAAGGAAGCCCCTGTCAAGAGACTTTATGACAGTAAAAAAATTGTCAATAATTCATAACAGTTATTTTAACTGTCAAGGATTCTGTCATGGAGAAAAAAAAAATTGAAAAATTAAAAATATTAATTCGGATTTAATTTTTGTCCTTGACAGTTTTTTAACTATTAAGGATGTGAAGAACTTTTTTTTTTTTTTGGATTATTTATGTGGGTGCTAATGATTTTCAATTCTATTATAAATGGTATAAAATATATTTAAAGAATTATATTAAATGATACAACAATATATATAGAATTAATATGAAAGGAAAATATATAGATAATTAACCAATTTTTCTACAATTCGAGTATATATCAATAAATAAACATAAAACAATAAAATAAAAACATGTATTCTAAATTTTCTGGTCTTATAGATAAGAGAAAATATAGCAATAATCAAATAAATCTGAAAACATACGTTGCCCACTCCTCACGTGTTTCATCAATCTCTTCATTCGTATATGCTTATTTTCCCATAAACTGCAACATATCAAAATTAGATAAAATCTATATTTTATTATAATTCAAAACTGGAAAAAAAAGTCAAAAATATTAAAAAAAAAACTTACATTATCTTTCAATAATTTAAACTCATGTTGAAGTATATCCCACATATATCACATTGTATAAAACTCGCATTCAACATAACCAGTTGCACTGGCTACTAGACAAATATAAATGAGAAGTAAGCGTTATGTATAATGTAAAAGAAATATAATAGTAGCAATAACTATTCACCAAAACTTTCTGCCAATATAATTGTGGCCTTTTACTTGCCACCTTGTATGCAAAATGGATACGAATTCCACTGTGAAAATTAAAACAACTTATGAAATTAACACACATTAATTGAAATCCAATAGACTACAAAATATGACATGAGGTTACTTACTTCTGCACCACTTCTTGTAAATCTTGCGGGATGTCTCCTCTCAATGGGTCAGTAGAGTACACCGTTAGGGTCTTCAAGTCAATTACATTCAGAATCCAATGGAACCTATTAAGAAACATGATAAATATTCAATACAGTCCTAACAAACAACACAGACATCCTTCATCAGTGACATTAGCATATCACATATTCATCAGATATGGAATTTACTTTTTGAATATTCGATTAAAGTATCATCAATTTGACAAGCAAAAATGTTTCCCTGAGTATTCTGATTTTGTAAACATTTTATCTTAACATGATTTATTTAGTATCACATGAATTCATCTATATAATATGGTCACTTATGAAATAAAAATAGATAACACTTACTATCAACTTGAACAAGGAAGCACTTGCACAAATATAATATATTGTCTTCTTCAACTCCATAAAAAACTTAAGTCTAGGACGAACTACAATATTACTGGACTTCAATTTCATAAAATAGGCCCCCATTCCTATTAGGGTTTGAAAAGACATGGCTGGAGCCCTATCAGTTTAGAAAATGGTATGGGAAGTGGTGGAAGACAACTCTTTTAAAAGAAGTTCATGAAAAGTTAGATTTAATAAAGCTGAGCATAAACTATAAAGGGAAGCAATGGTGAGAATTTTGGGATGTGACAAAGGATATGTGACATTGGAAACATGATTGCTATTTAGGACAATTTAGAGGAAAAGGTGTTGGTTTCCAATTTGAACTATGTCATTTAGAGGGAGGGTGGGTCACTTGAATCCTTATTACTGGTGAAGCTTCAAACAGAGCAATATCCCCTGCTCAGATCATGAAGTTATGACTATAATATAATCATAATTTTCTTAGCTACTGAGGCTAATAAATTCCCCACATTGGATAATCACAAACTGAAAGAAACAATTTTTTCAATTTCTAAAGCCAGTATAACAAAATCCATGAAATCACACCACCACAATAAATTAATAGCCCAAATATGTCAATTTAACCAGAGAGAAAACAAGGGTTTAACACAGAACAACAAAGTCTCAATTTTGAACACGGAGTTCGAATCCAGAAAGAAAACAAGGGTCAAACATAGTACAACAAAGTCCAAAAAATCAGCTTAAAAGAAAAGTAACATACAACAGATAAATGAAGCAACAATATTGAAATGCAAATGAACCTCTAACAAGAAGATACAATACTTTTTTGTATTCCCTAAACACTTCCAAATGAAACACACATCAAACCGACTCTACCATAACAATCGGATTTCCACAAAACATCTTAACATATATTATCTATCAATACTCAATTCAAATCTATCTAATTAAACTAAATTGGGTATAAATAGAATTAAAATCAGAATTGGATACTAACTAGGGGTTGTAAGGCACCATAACTATGTCTGCATTCTGAAGAGCTGCCAACCGCTTAACAAGCAATTGGCCCCTTTGGGTTCTGGATGTTGTAGAGCTAGAATGTCCTGCCAATGACAATGCAATTGGGCTCATGAATGCAAATTTGTCTCCATCGGCTGAACATTCCTTCAATTTCTCATATAAATGCCTGCCACACATCAAAACAAATCTAAATAACTGAATAATACAATAAAAATCAATATAATACAGGTTTTATGAATACAATATACCAAACAACTCACATTATATAAATTGTTATATGAACCTATCAACTCCTCAAAATTGAGTACTCTTTCAATAACCTTCTTTGTAATGTACGTGTAGCTATCATAGCCGAACAAACTATCATCAGTTGATACACGAATTGTCTGCTCATTGGACATACATCAGCTAATCATCGTGGAGAACATATTTAGATGAGGGTTATGATGCACTCTAGTCCTCTCTAGCACCACTGTTTGCCTTGTTCTTTTTAATTTTTGGGGTGTGGTATATGTCTTTCTCTTGGCAGGAGTTTTATATTTTTTTTCACCCCATATCTTTTTTGTCTCGGGATTAATAGGCGTGATAGCCAATTCATTCCCAACTGGTTGAAATTCCCCATCAACCATAACAAACTCTTTCATCTTATGTACAAATTCTGAAATCTTGCTGGGGTTTTTTGGAGATCAAGCCTCCTTCCTGCCAATTTTCTTGGAGATCTATTAGAAATTCAAACCAAAACAATAGTAGATTCATGCTAAATATGAATAAAACACTTTTAGCCAGAAAATAAATTTTAAGATAATTGAATCATTTTGCCATGTCTGCTATGAGTATAACTAATTCCTCAAGCCAAAGTGGACGATGTCCAATTGCATCTCTAACCTTCAACAAAAACTCATCCTCGTTTGGAAATGGGAGAAATGCACTCCCGTCAAACACAACCTCAACAGCGACCCAGACATTCAGACCTTCATATTCCCCTATAGTGCCTTTTGCCACTATATTGTCTAGTGAATTCACGGCAAGATAGCAATTATTCGCCAACAAATCAGTCAAACAAAAAAATCAAATTCTTAAACAAACATAAGTTGAAAGGATGTTTTCCTATAACTCAATACGGCAACATTGCCAACAAATGTTTAGTACTTACCATTGGGGCTAGTTTGGGTGCTACAGTTTGGCGAAATTTTGGTTGATGATTGCTTCCTTCCTCAGATGCCAATCCCTTGATGTTCATTAAATTGTAGATTTTCTCTATCCTCTCCTCTAAAACATCAACCTTCCTTAAAACCTCATCTCTTTCCCTTTTCATCATATCTCTGACATTTTTTGGGATGTGGAAGTAAACAGCTTGTGTGACAAATTTTCCCATACCTAGCACCAACCTGAGATGGTCTTTGCTTCCCAATGCTTGAGATATGACATCATTCCTACTATATGTATCAAGTGAGTCAGTCTTAGCTTTACTCTCCAGGTCATCCTACATATGCAAAACAAAAATGTGCAATGGTTGCATTAAATCCATAATAATCAGCGTATTATATTGAAATTTTGAGATAAAAATTCTCTGACGATCTTTTCAATTATCTTCACCACTTCAGAATCGTAACCTCCCCCTTTCTTTCAACTAGCCTGTTTCCATGTCAAGCTGCGATCAATTTCCTCTTCTGTGAGGTCAGTTTCTTGTTTCCTAATTTAGTTAATAGCAAAGAGATGTAAGGATAACCAGAAAAATTCACTGACTCTAACAAACACATGTAACCTGAGTTAGGTTGAATTTCATGCCATAAATCTAATTTTTATTAAATCAATCACTCACACAGTAATGGGAACAGTTAGGGACAACATCAAACCTTAAAATACTTACAATTTCTTCTATTAGATTTGCATATCCCTTTCGGGATAATCTGTGGTTATACTTGTTCTTGACCCGTTTTTTCTTTTGTTGAACACTTAGTGCTTGCCAAAAAAAAAAAATACCATTAGTTGTGGGATGTCTGATTGTTAAATAAAATATGTGGGTATACAATTGAGTACTCAAAACTTGAACTGAAAGTGCTTAGACTTTCGCTTAGTCACAAACTCCCTCCATTGATCCTTCCGAATGAAATTGTAAATTGGTGGAAGTGCCACCAATTCAATAGGCTGATCTACATAGGGAGTCACAAAATTCTTGCATATTGTATATTTAAAAGACCTCCACTTGACTCCAATATCTTATAAGGTTTTCCTTCGACTCTTGGGGTCAACCACAAAATTTTCCTGAAAAATAAAACGCATTAACCTTCCTTATGAATCCATAAACATTAAAGGATGACTGCAATTCATGTACAATTTAGATAACTTACACACGCAAATGCATGTGATCATCAAACTCATTATCCAAGTCCGACTTGTACATTCTCTTTGGCATAAAAGAAACAACCCAACTTTCCTCTAATTGGTTTGGGACGTAAAAAACCTATTTAGCTTGGAAGCCAATATGAAAGGATCAGATTTATGACCAAATCTATCTTTATTAACTAATGTAAAACCCAAGTCATCTACTTTCACGCCACCATTACTATCGAACCAATCACACTTGAACACAGTCAGATTAAACATGTGATAATCAAGTTCCCATATTTCATCTATAACTCCATAAAATGACACATCCCCGTATATTGGATTTTTATCCTTAGCACTTGCAATTTGCATTGTATGTGCAACTAAACTAACACCACTGCATTGTGTAACCCTATCATTATCACGAGCTCATGTCTGAAATTGATACTCGTTAATAACATAACCCAAGTATTTCTTAACGATAGGATGAGGTCCTTGTGCTAGCCAACGCAAAATTTTGGATATTTCATGACCATTGGTCAAAGATGTTGCAACCTGTGTAATAAGTAGTCAGTATCAAGAAGTGGAATAATTTGGGTGTTCAAAATATGAATAAAATGGAACGCTTGACAAAACCCTATCTTATAGCCAATGTGCAAACGTGCGGATGTGCTGGGCTTGCAACCATTTTGGGCTCCTAGATTGACGGGGATATTATTTCTTGAACATTTCCATATGTTCTCTATGGAAAGGCAAATGAACAAGTAAAGACACTGAACGAAGACTACAAAGAAATTGAAGTATTAAATGATAATTATTACTCAATATAAGGCTCCACTTCAGTTGTATTGAGCAACACATAATGATGTGCTTGCTCTAATATCTGACTATCCACAAGTACCGATTCACCACCTGGTAACATTTTCCTGAAACATGTTAACTTGTCAACAAAAGCATCCAGATCACCAATTGGTTTGACACTATCCATGTAATCCAAGCAAAATTCCAACGCTTCTTCTGCTAAATAACACTATGCTATGCATCCCTTAGGCCAGTTATAGTTCAAAACGTAACCTTTCAGTGTTTTCATATACTTCTCAAAAGGATACATCCACCTAAAATGAACAGGTCCACAAAGCCAAACTTCCCTAATCAGATGCATCGCAAATGTATCATAACATCAAAGAATGGAGGAAAATATTCCTCTAACAAGCACAAAGTCCCGACAACACGCTTTGTATCTTGCTTAGCTTTGCCACATCTACCACCTTACTACACAATGAATTAAAGATGAAGTATAACCGAATGATAGCATATCTCACATTCTTTGGCAAAAGAGATCTAAGGGCTAATGGCAATAATTGTTGCATAAGTACATGGCAATCATTAGATTTCAAACCTTGAATTTTTAAGTCATCCATCGATACAAGGTTCCTTATGTTCGAGGAATACCCTTCAGGAACTTTGAGATTTGCTAAAACCGGTTTAGCTTGGAAGCCAATATGAATTTTTCGCTTCTCCTCTTTATTCATAGTATAACATGTTGGAGGTAACCAAGTACGTTTCCCTTGAACTTGTGGTTGTAGTTCCTTCCTAACCCCTAAATCACATAGATCTAATCGTGCATTAATATCGTTTTTCGTTTTCCCCGGTATATTCAACAATGTACCATACAAGCTTTCACACACATTTTTTTCAATGTGCATGACATCTAGTTGATGACGAATATACAAATATTTCCAATATTCTAGTTGAAAAAATATGGATTTCTTCTTCCATAGCTTAATAATATCGTCTTCACCTAGTTTACGTTTCTTCAGCAATGTCTTTCCCCATTCATTATCAATGCCTTCAAGTTGACTCAACACCTCAACCCCACTCAAAGGAACATTAGGAGAATCAAACTCCTAAACACCATTAAAAGCCTTCTTTTGTTTTTGGAAGGGATGGTTGTTTGGAAAGAATCTCCTATGACCCATGTTAGCTATCTTCTTCGAATTCTTTAATCTAGAAAAAGACGTACATTCTCCACATATTGGGCAACCATAATATCCTTTAACACAACAACCAGAAAGATTTCGATAAGCAGAGAAGTCATTTATGGTCCAAAGTAACACTGCTTTTAAAATGAAAATCTCTTTCCTATTGGCATCATATGTCTCAATACCGCTTTCCCACAATTCTTTCAAGTCTTCAATTAAAGGTGACAAATAAACATCAATATTGTTCTCGGGTTGTTGTGGACTCGATATCAATAATGTCAACATTATGAATTTCCTTTTCGTACACAACCAAGGCAGAATGTTATATGTTACAAGCATCACCGGCCAACAGCTGTACTTAGAACTTAGAGATCTATGTGGATTGAAACCATCCATTGAAAGGGCCATTCAAAGGTTTCTACTTTTCGCACCAAAATCAGGCCACTTATCATTTATGAGTTTCCAAGTAGGTGAATTTGAAAGATGTCAGAGTTTACCATCATTAGATATGTTACGTGTATGCCAAGTTAAATTAAAGGCGGTTTGTGCAGACCGAAACATCCTTCTAAACCTAGGGATGAGAGGGAAATACCACAAAACCTTTTAAGGAACTTTCGATTTTCCGCATGATTTACTGTCTTGTTCCTTCCATCTTGAACCACCACAGGTTGGACATTTAGAAAGATCCTTATATTCATTTCTGAATAGAATATAATCATTAATACATGCATGAATCTTCTCATATTGTAACCCTAACGCCACCATGACCTTTTTCGCCTCATACATTGAATTAGGCATAACATTTTCATCCGGAAGGATATCTTGAACGATACTCAACAACTCCGAGAAACTAGTAGCTTACCACACATATTTTCCTTTCAAGTATTGGAATTTCATCAACCCATTGAGCTTACTATACTTAGACTCATTAAACAAGGGTTTCTCACAATCTTCAAGTAGTGATTTCAATTTATTAGGGTCCTCATTGCAATACTTGTGAGCATCGTGAATCATATCCTTTGTAAAATCGTAATTTTTGAATGTAAATTCATCGAGATATGAATCTTTGATGTGCACATAGTCGTTGTCAGAATACTCTTCTCCATGAAAAACCCATACCTTATAACTTTGGTCAAATCCCGACACAAACAAGTGATCACGAACATCCCTAACTTTATGATAAGACATGTTTCCACATCGTATGCATGTACATGGAATCTTATTTGTATCATCGCACCGCCTCTTGCTAAACTCCAAAAACAACTCTACACCATTCTCATATTCCTTAGATAACCTATCTAATGAAATCCAAGATTTTTCCATGTCGAATATGATGCTAAACACTGGAAGAAGATGCTTCCTGTGTGTAGAAATGTGTCAATTCCCTAAGCACTGCATGTCACAATAATATATGTATCAACATATTTCCTAAGCAACATGCAAATGCAAGAATGTCGCTACCACTCTATATATTATCCTTCACTACCTATCTAACTTTAACCTAACAAGCATTCAAGGAGCTGCCTATATGCATATCTTAACAAGAAGTTGTTTCAACTTTGTCTACATGCATGCATAGAGGCAACTATACAGCTGCCTAGATGCATGTGTAAACTGAATTTTACAAACACCCAAATTTGTACATTGATATATTCATATTTAATGGCTGCCTATGAGTGATGTATGCTAATTCTAGTGTTTGACTTTAACACATACTGATTGATTGCACTAGAAACATTAAGGAAGAGAAAACATGGAGGTATACATTCAAATTCAAATGAAAATTGTTTCCTTCATGTGGCCCATATATGTCAGCCGTCTATAGATGTTAATAAGTGAAACAAATGCATTAATGACAACATATGTATTTCTAGCCATGACATTCATTGTAACTAAAAATATGAATTTGCATAGCTAAATGGTTTAGCAACAAATGCAATTTTTTGTTGCGTATCGTAACTAGAAGTGGCGTAGCTAAAAGTTAGTCATGTAACTTTTTGCTTACATAGCTAACAATTTATATTTTTTGCTATGGATGAGATTAATATGAAACTAGCATGTCTCATGTAGCTTTCAAGTTATGGAAAATGTTCTTGCCAGTGTTTTTTTGCTCATTGCTTTTGATGTTGATGTTTGATTTGTCTTATATCTGGTCTTGTCACACACATTTTCATATCAATAAAATCTTATTTTCCTGGAATTGAAATTTGAACAAGGCATGGCTAGCTGATAAAATTGAAATTTGTCTGGTAGTCATGATGAAACTGGATGATATTCATACTTGTTTTATGTCTGGCCTAAAATTGAAATTAATTTATTGGTAGGTCTCTCTAATAACTTCTATGACCTATGTTAGAAAAAGACTTAAACATTTTTATTTGATAAAAAAAATGTACAAGATTCCAGGAAAATTTTTGGTTGGGAAATTTTATGTTATTCATTTTGGGAAAGTTCTGGTGCAAGTTAAGTAAAAATTAGGTGTTAAAATAAATAGGAAGCCCTGCTTATCTTCTACTTTTAGCCACTTTTAGCATAAATTGGTTGTAAACACTTGCTATCATATTATTGCAAAGGCTTTCAAGTAGACAATTAACATCGCATCACACTTCTTCCTTTTCCTTGATACCCTTTTCTATCTATCATTAACACTTAAGAATGAAAACCACGACATGGCCATCTCATTGCCTACCTGCTTGTCATTATATTCGGCAAAGTAAACCTTCAAGTTTAGTGGACATATTGTAATGCACTGGAGTGTTTTTGTCCAACACTAATTACATCTTTTTGTTTTTAAAATATTTGTGGTTTATGCTCTGTTTCTGGTTTTTAAGTTAATGTCTAAGATTGGGGGTCTCACTAAAGGATGGTGTGTCTTCATTTCAAATTGCCTTCGATTATGACTGTGCATTATGCAGGATGATGATGATGTTAATGCAGAAGCTTTTATTAATAAAGCTTCCTTCTTGGTTAGCAGTAGTCAACATGAAGTCTTGAATTTACAATACAAGGTTTGGCATTTTTTGACGTTAAGGTTGATTGTTTCATGAGAATATTTTGTATTTTCTTGATTCATTTTTTTATTAGGTTTGTTATGCTCGGATTTTGGATTTAAAAAGGAAGTTCTTGGAAGCAGCATTACGGTGTTATGACATATCTCAAATTGAGAAGTGACAAATAGGATACGAGTATGTAAACTTGTATACTGTTAAAAATTGTGCCAATATTTTCCAGAGTTATTAGGTTTTCAGAAACATTTGGTGGTTGGCATGCATTGTATGCTATGAGTATTTTTGTTTTCCCTTAATTTTAATTAATTTGACATCTAGGGGTCTAAGTTGACAATATTGGCAATTTTTAAGTTGTGCTTTAAAACAGTATGTGTTTCTTTGGTATTAGATAATATACCCAGAATTGTATGATAAATGTGAAGATTCAACCAGGTTTAAAGATTTGTTCACCTTGGTGATATCATGGTTGCCAAATGCAGTTGGAAGTTCTGGTTTTATTTTTAGATCATTTACTTCTGCATGTATTTCGCCTTCTTTCTATTTTAGAAGTACGAAAAGATATTATTTTGTGATGCACTTGATATACTTACCTAAGATATAGTTCATATTAATGGTTACTTCGGAATTAATTCTTATTGTGTTTACTTTATTTATAGTTCATGGGAAAAATAAATATACGAAGATCCAAAGATCGATGAGGTCAGAGGGGATACGTATCAAAAAAATTTATGGTTATTGTTGTTTCAGTTCTGTCACAACCCAATGAGGGCAACGCCTATGTATAAATATTGTACAATATATATTGTTGATATTGATCACTTTTATTGTTGTTTATACCATATTGTACAATTTATACTGTTACTCAATTTTGTTTACTCAGAGCAATAGTAGTATTATGAAGCATTTCATTTGATCAATTGTTCGATTTCTAATTATATATTGTTGAATGGTGATAATTGTTTGAAGGGAAAATATTATGAAGCATTTTATTCAAATATTCTATAATTTAATTAGTAATAATAATAAAAAATTCATATTAAAAAAAAACAAAAACAAAAACATGTCTTGACAGTTGAATAGCTGTCATATATTTTAGTTAAATTCGACTAAATCCTTGACAGTTCAACAATTGTCAATGAATTGATTAATCTTCTACTAAAACCTTGATAGTCTTAGAACTGGCACATAAGAGTCACACGATCCTTGACAATGCGAAAACTGTCATGACTTTTTTTGACACGGGCTACAATGATAGTGCAAAAATTGTCATTGAACACCCTTCTTGACAATTATTATGTAATATCCGAGCCAACGTACGTAAAACTATGCATTTTACATACCCATGTAATTAGAATAACCTATATGAAAAACCCTTAAAAGAATTAGTGTGAAAATAGACTAAATCTTCAACAAGGGTAAAATGGTCTTTTCACATGGAATTTGAAGAAAAAGTGGGGATTCAAATGAAAGCTTT
>WYDK02064405.1:0-11506 GCA_009867345.2 Toxicodendron radicans | reverse complement strand
CCTCTTCCACTCAATATTGAACCCGATGCTCCACAAATTGAGCAGGATACTTTTGAAAAATGGAAAGAGGATAGTAGAAGGGCTAGAAACTATATGCTAGCTTCAATGAATAGAGAACTTCAAACTAAGCATGAAAACATTTCAAATGCTTATGATATCCTCACAGCTCTACAAGAGTTGTACAGCGATAATCCAAGAGTCGTTGAGTATGAGTTATGTGCATCCCTTTTTAACTTGAAACTGAGGGAAGGAATACCTCCAGAGGATCATGCCCTTAAGATGATTAATGGATTAGAAAAGTTGGATGGGTATGGCATGACCACCTCAAAGTGAATTTGATTCTACAATCCCTTCCTCCAAGTTATAAACCGTTTATAGCTAATTTAACTATGAATAGGATTGAGCGAAATCTCCCTGAGTTGCTAAATGAGCTTAAAGAGTTCCACAAGCAGAATATGAAAGGGAAAGGACATGAGAATGTTTTTGTCGCCTCCTCTAGCAGGGCCAATAAAAGGCCCAAGAAGCAATTCAAGAAGGGTCCAAAGGTTGGACCCAAAAGGAAGAACTTCAAGAGGCCAGCAGCAAAGACAGAGAAGGCATGATCGCTATGAGGATAAAAGAAGGGTCCAAGATCGGAGAAACAAGTTTCAAAAGAAACCATGGCAGAGTTCAGAGATAGGGAACCCATTGCCCGATTTGTAGAGTACATGCCGTTGGTTGCCTCGCTATCAAGGATCGATGAGGTATCCAACGAGGTGAGAAAGGTCCCTCGACTAGAGAAGATGAAAATGTTGGCGTTTAGAAGAGACCCAAAGAAATATTACCGATTCCACAGAGATATTAGGCACAATAAATATGAGTACCGGAATTTTAAACTGCAATTGAAGACTTGATTCAGAGGGGGTATCTAAAGGATTTCATAGTAAAAGATCATGCCCATGAAAAGCAAGATGACAACAACAGGCAAAAGAGCCCGCCACCACCGCTGCCACCTGGCAGACACCTAGTAAAAATGATCTATGGCAGGCCCAGTCCTATAGGGAACTCAAGGCATGCTCGTGATAGAGATGCTCGAGAAGCCAGGACAGATTCGGTTCAAAGAGTGACTATTGTAGGAACCAGACAGTAAAAAAGGCCTATGACTGACAACGAGGTGATAGGGTTCACCAGGGAAGAGTGCGAGCTATATCCCCAATACACTCGAGATGCTATAGTCATTAGTGTCATGATAAAAAACAACAAAGTTTTTCGATTGATGATAAACAATGGGAGCGTTATCAATTTTCTTTCCATTGGGGTGTTTCGCGAGAGACGGTTCACTAAGCACAACCTTTAACTATACTCAATGCTCATCTATAGATTCACTGGGGGTAGTCTACTCCCTAAAGGAAAAATCGAGCTCCCCATGACAATAGGAGATGGGGAGTGCAAAAGGACAGAGATGCAAGAGTTTTTGGTGGTCGACTGTCTCAGCAATTATAATTAGGTGTTAGGTAGACCCTTTTTGGACGACTTGAAGCTGTAGATTCAATTTGTTGCTGACTCATCTAATTCCCAACTCCAAATGGAATCGGAATGGTCAGAGGATTGTCTGTAGAAGCAAAAGAATGTTACAACAATGTTATGGCTGCAATGATCAAATGGCCTATCCAGCGAGTAATGGTGATTACCGAAATCAACCCGCATTATGGGCCAGTTGAGGATACCACTGATCCTCAAATTCACAAAGAATACCCCGCAGCAGGCCTAACTAAGGAACTATCAGAAATCTCAGTATACAAGGAGGACTCAAACCAAGTATTGAGGATTGATAGTGGTTTAAGGAACGAGCTGGTGGGTCTATTGGCCTAATTTTTGAAGAAAAATCTTGATGTGTTCGCCTGGGTGAACGCATACATGGTGGGCATTAGCCCTAAAATTATAAGCCACAGATTTAACATTGATCTTAAAGCTAAACCCATTAGGCAGAAGAGGAGATTGATGAATTCGAAGCATTCTCAAGTGCTCAAGGATGAAGTTGATAAGCTATTAAATATCAATTTCATCCAGGAAGTGAGGTATCCAAACTAGCTCACCAACCCAGTATTGGTGAAAAAGTCAAACAGCAAGTGGCGGACTTGCGTTGACTTAACCGATCTGAACAAAGCATGCTCGAAGGACAGTTTCCCATTGCCTCAAATTGATCAACTCATAGATGCAATGGCCAGGCATGCACTTCTAAGCTTTATGGATGCATATTCGGGATATAACCAAATCCCAATGTATCATTCCAACCACGAGAACACCTCATTTATAATTGACCGTGAAATCTATTGTTTCAGAGTGATGTCGTCGGGTTAAAGAGCAAAGGGGTGACCTACCAGTGGTTAGTCAACAACATGTTTGTCAAAAAAATTGATAAAACAATGGAAGTGTACATCAACGACATGCTCGTCAAATCCAAGGTTGTAGAAGAGCATATCGGGCACCTAACCACAATGTTTGAAATTCTGAGAAAATATCAAATGAGACTGAACCCTTTGAAATGCGCCTTTGGAGTAAGCTCGGGCAAATTTTTGGGATTCATGGTGAATCAGCTAGAGGTCAAGGTCAACCTTGACAAAATTCAAGCCTTAATGAACATGCATA
Organism: Toxicodendron radicans; assembly: GCA_009867345.2. Classification (NCBI taxonomy): domain Eukaryota; kingdom Viridiplantae; phylum Streptophyta; class Magnoliopsida; order Sapindales; family Anacardiaceae; genus Toxicodendron; species Toxicodendron radicans. The sequence continues at coordinate 8,878 of WYDK02064405.1, read as the reverse complement.
GTCCGTGAAAACCAGGTTCAAAGTTTGACTGGGCGAGTAGAAGCGCTCAGTCGACTTTTCTCGAAAGTAGTTGATAGATGTTTGCCTTTCTTCGAGACGCTGAAGGAGAATAAAAAGTTTGTGTGGAGCAAGGAGTGTGAAAAGGGTATTCCAAGAGTTGAAAAAACACCTCAGTCAACCCCCATTATTGTCGAAGCCTATTTTCGGTGAGCCCTTCCAGTTGTATTTAGCGGTGTCTTTTTTCGCCGTGAGTGCAATATTGGTCAGAGAAAAGGCAGGGGTTTAGTGGCCGATCTATTATGTGAGCCAGAGATTGGTCGACGTCGAGACAAGGTATTCGGAGATGGAGAAGTGATAATCCTAAGATTATATTGTTCATGCTATGCTTTTTGGATGGATTTTGGATACTTCTACTTTAGTTTGTGCCTAGATTAAGACTTAATTTCATATATTTTATGTTTCAGGCCAAAATGTGTAGTTAGTGCTAATATCGAGCGAAATTGAATTTCAGGGCCTAGAATCAAGCGAATTTCAGTATTCGGGAAAGTTCTAATGTGGATTCGAAGCAATGTGAAGCTGGTTCACGTTGGAGATCACTTGGAGTTAAGATTTAAGCAAAGAAGCAAGCGGAGGGCAGTTTCGTAATTTCAGAAGAGTTCATAAGACTTCGCCGCGACAAAGCTTTTTCTTCACCACGACAAAGAATCGTCGGGTCAGATTTGAACAATGTAATTTCGACACTTAGCCACGGCAAAGCTTTTTCTTCGCCTAGGCAAGTTGGAATTAAGAGTTTATTAAAACTGTGCGTTTTAATGAAAGCAAAGCTTGGAGGGTTTTAGGGTTCAACTATTTAAGAAAAACTTATTAATTTTTGAGAGGGGGGTTGACATTTTTGGAGAGAAGTCGCCACTTTTGGAAAGGAAAAAATAGACTTTGAAGATTGGAAGCTTTTAGGTTCATCAATTAGGGAAGACTTACTCTATTTTCGTTAATCCGTCATGTTGAACTTTGTTTCTACTGTTTTTATCTTGTATTACTTTAATTTTAGTATGAGCTAACTCACTTTTGGGTTAGGGCTTTGATGTAATTCGAATTACAATGGGGTAATCTATGAACAATTGTTATTTTTAAGTCTATTGCTTGGATTATATCTTTATCTTTGTTCTTAATGCAATTGGATGTGGAAATTGCTGTTTTATTTGAATGCTAAGCATGATGAGACCGAGAAGTAAATCATGTGTTAGTTTTGTGAGCAATGATCATGGATTAATGAATGCTAGAGATAGATTTACAGAGCTATGAAATCATCTTAGGATTCCACTTATTTTTAATGGAGAATATAGCCTGAGAAGGTATAGTATACAAATTTGGGTTTTTCATTGTATAATCCTTGCATATGAGCTTAAGAGTAATATAAATTGTAGATTAATCCAAAGTATCCTAGTGAAGTCAAAACTCTAACCGCTTTGTCTTAATTGATTTTTCTCTATAATTGATAGTGTTTCTTTTAGCTAGATTTTAAATTACGCTGTGAGTTTTGGTTTAATTTCAGTTCAATTAGCTCCCGCCAAATCCAACATCTTTTGTTTGCTCCAACTTGTTAGAAATTAGGAAAATCAGTACTTGACACGCAATCCTCGTGGGAATGATACTTTACTCATCGTTTTATTACTTGTTGCGACTAGTGCACTTGCTACACATTGCATCGTGTTACAAAAAGAGCAATCAAGTTTTTGAACTGTTCAAGCTTTAGATTTGGCACTTCAAAATTTTACACACTCTTCGCCGCGGCATTAAAACTTTTGCCCACAAAATGCCCATCCTTTGCCGCAGAGAAGAAAATCCTTTGCCACGGCATCGAGCACTCAGTTGCTAAAAGCCATGACCTCGCTGCAGCGAACAAAATCCTTCGCTACCACGAAGTTTGTTTTCTATAAATACCTAAGCCATTCATCATTTTCTTTCACAAACCCTACTTGCGCCTCCAAAAACCATCTTTTCACATCTTCATCCTTGAAAGTGATCTTATGAAGATTTTTACAAACTTTTCACATCTTAATCTTCCTCAACACAAAAATCATCTTACTTTGTCAAGGTTCAAGCAAGATTCATGGCATCCTAGGTTATTGGTGCAATTTGGGGATTTTCAATTTGAAAATCAATTAGCAAATTTAAGGTTTAATTCTAGGAGGGAAGGTACGCTTTGGTGTTCTTATTGTCAATCTGAAATTATTTTCAGCTTGTATTGTTTATTGCATCGATTGATTGAATGATTAAGCTTGATTGTGGTGATTCACTTTTAATTCATTTTGCTTGGTGATTGTGGATTGCACGTGGTGGAGTTTGGTTTGTGAGTGTTGTGGAAGTTGGGTTTTGCGATTCCAGAGTGTTTGATTAAATTTTAAAAGTTTGACATTTTGGTGAAGTTGATAAGTTTTGTTGAAATTGGGCATTGAGCACGTTTGGGCGTTGATTGAGTTGAGTTTGTGTTTATTGCGTTGATTGAATGATTGAGTTTGATTGTGAATTTCGAATTTAAATCTTTTGATTTTGAATTAAAAAGTGTTGATATTTTGATGGAGTTTGGTTCGTGTCACTGACGTGTGCTTTGAAGAAGTCTGTAATTGAGTGGGTTTGTTGTTTGATTGAAGATCGAGTGTGTGTTTGTTGAGTGAGTGGGCATTGATTAATTGTTGTTGGAAGTATGCATTGAGCACTTCTATTGATTAATTGAAGTTGGGTTCGCATTTGTTGAGTGTTTGGGATGATTGATTGAGTGTGGATTCTATGGTTTGTTGGTTTGCATACACTGTAGTCGTGACAGTGCATTGATTTAGTATGATTGGTGTTGATTTTTGGATTTGAGTTTCAAAGTTTGGGGGTGGAATTAGAATTGAGTACGGATTAATTGATAGACAAAATGCTGGTTAAAACAGCTGCTAAAAGTAAAGGGAAGCAAGTCGATAATAGATTTGTGAGTGAGGATGCATAGATGCGATATGAGGGAGCTATTAAAAGAAAAGACAAGATTCTTATTGCTGAGAGAGGATTGACCTCGATCCATGCACTAAATTGGATCGAAGGGAGAGATTAGCATTTCTTTTTGGATAAACCGAAATATTTAGCTATCAAGCCAATGGTAAGAGAAATTTATGCCAATTTCCCTGAGGGCGGTTCTGGACATGTCCATGTGAAGGTGTTAAAGTACCGTTTGATGGAAAAAATCATCAATGAATTTTATCAGATTGCTCAAGTTAACCATGATGAATATGTCGAATTCAAAGAGCAAGAGATTGATCATGATGAGATCCTGAGAGTCATTGCGAAGCCAGGTACAACTTGGAAATTTTCGAAGATAGGAAGAAGAAGCATTAACGAGACTAATTTGATTCCCGTAGCTAGAATGTGGCAATACTTTGTATGTGCAAGAATGGTCCCAGAAACGCATTATAGTTCTATGGATTATGAACAAGCGGTTTTACTTTTTGCCATTGCCACTAGGAAGAAAATGGATGTGGGAAAGATCATAGAGCATACGACATGCAACTAAACCTGGGAGATATGGATGTGCCTTCCCACATCTCATCACTAAAATTTGCACTCGGGCGGGGGGTAAAGAAGGCAGATGATGAACCACTTCTTCATCGGCCCCACTCATCGATCAAAACTTTTATTACAAGCTCGTTGGGTGTCCCATTAGTGAAGGAACTAGCTCCGCTCCAAAAAGACCAAGACCACCAGCCACTTTTTCAAAAACAACAAAGGAAATGTTGCAACAAATCCTAGATAAAACAAACAGAACGAAAAGACGTCAAGATTTGTTGGCAAATTAGACAAAAATGTTGTACGATATGCAACACAGCTGCTGCACTAAACTTGGCGTTAATATGACAAACTTCCAATGGCAAGAGTGGCAAGAGGAGGAAGAGGATGACGCCATGTAAGACGATGAGGAAGAGACACTAGAGAAGATAGACACCAGAGATACATAGATCAAGACACTTAGGAGGCAGAGATAAGAGAAATTGAAGATTGGAAGCTTTTGGGTTCATCAAATAGGGAAGATTTATTCTATTTTTGTTAATCCATCATGTTGAACTTTATTTCTACCATTTTTACTTTGTATTGCTTTAATTTCAGTATGAACTAACTCACTTTTGGGTTAGGGTTTTGATGTAACTCGGATTATAAAGGATTAATCTATGAATAAGTGTTATTTTTAAGTTTATTGCTTGGATTACATCTTTATCTTTGTTCTTAATGCAATTGGATGTGAAATTTGTTGGTTTAATTGAATTTTGAGCATGATGAGACTGAGAAGTGAATCATGTGTTGATATCTTGAGAAATTATCATAGATTAATGAATGTTAGAGATAGATTTAGAGATCTATGAAATCATCTTAGAATTCCACTTTAGTTAATGAAGAATATAGCCTGAGAAGGTATGTTCTACAAATTTGGGTTTTTCATTGGAACATCCTTGCATGTGAACTTTAGAGTGATAGAAATCGTAGATTAATCCAGAGTATCCTAGTGAAGTCAAAACCCTAACCGCTTGTCTTAATTGATTTTTTGTTATAATTGATAGTGTTTCTATTAGCTAGATTTTAAATTATGTTGTGAGTTTTGTTTTAATTTCAGTTTAATTGTCTCTCGCAAATCCAATCATCTTTCATTTGCTCCAACTTGTTAGAAATTAAGAAAATCAGTACTTGACATGCAATCCTCGTGGGAACGATACTTTACTCATCATTTTGTTACTTGTTGCGACTAGTGCACTTGCTACACATTGCATCTCGTGTTACAACTAGAGCAATTAAGAAGTTGGTTTTAGCACTGATCATAGGCTCAAGAAAGTTGTGACTTTATTTCCAAGTGCATAATATCCATGTGTTGACAAATTTTCCTTTAAGGAAAGTGCTGCAAAAGCCTTGAGGCGTCGTGTAGATTAATTCAGTGGGCATTAGAGCTAAGCCATCATGATGTCAAATATCTCCATAGAATGACGATCAAGGGGCAAACACTTACCGATTTCATTTCAGAGTTCTCTTACTAGCCTGGAGAAGAAATAAGCTTGTCTAAATCAAGCAGCGAAGTGACTGTCTCTTCAAGGGTAGTGGAAATGGAGTCGCTATGGCAATGAAAGTTATATGTGGATGGATCGTCCAATAAAAGTGGGGCCGGAGCCAGACTATTGCTTGAAAGCCCCCGAGGGAAAGTTTTTTTTGGGTGAGGTTAGATTCGGGTTCACCCCCTCAAACAATGAGGCCGAATATAAGGCTTTTCTGGCTGGGATTGAGCTAGCCAAGGAAATGGAAGCGGAGTCGATTAGAATTTTCCGTGTCTCTCAGCTCGTGGTGCATCAGATTTTTGGAGAGTATTAAGTCAAAGAAGATAGAATGATTTCCTATCTTCAAAAGGTAAAACATGAATTAACTTCTTTTAAGAGTTACAGTGTAAAACAAATCCCTAGAGAGCAGAATTATGTGGCTGACGTTTTAGCTCTCTTGGGTTCGTCAAGGAGCAATGAAGTTACAGACCCAGTCAAGGTTATTCAGAAATCAAGTATAAGCCCGACAGAGGAAATATTGATGGAGATAGCCCGACCTTTTAGTTGGATAGATCCTATAATTTCCTATTTGAATGATGGGGAAGTACCGAAAGATAGAAATGATGCACGAACTTTGCGGGCAAAATCTGCCTGTTACACACTGATTAATAAGAAGTTATATAAGCGAGGTCATGACACTCCACTACGTAGATGTGTAAATAAGGAGGATATAGACTATATCCTCAAAGAAATCTAAGAAGGATATGTGGAAATCACTCCGGAGGGCGAGCCCTAGTGTACAAGGTACTGCGCCAAGGATATTACTTGCCAACTATATATGAAAATGCTGCGAAGTTTGTTCACAAGTGTGAAAAATGCCAAAGATTTGCTAATATCCTACGAACACTGCCTCAAGAGCTTAAAACACTGACTAGCCCTTGTCCCTTTGTAGTTTGGGGTGACTTAATAGGCCCGTTACATCAGGGGAAAGGCGAAGTCAAGTTCCTGGTAGTCGCAGTTGATTATTTTACTAAGTAGGCGGAGGCCGACCCTTTGGCTACTGTGACGTCGAACAGAATAAAAGATTTTTTCTACAAAAACATCATTTATAGATTCGAGCTCCCACATGCCATTATCATCGATAATGGAAAACAGTTCGACAGCGAGGAATTCATTTCATTTTGCGAAGGGCTTGAAATTAAAAAGAGTTTCTAAGCTGTGTATTGACCTCAAGCAAACAGGGCAAGTTAAGGTCGTGAATAAAGTGATCAAACATACTCTGAAGAAAAAGCTCGATGCTTTGAAGGGAAGATGAGCGGATGATTTGCCCGAAGTATTGTGGTCTTACAGAACCACGACAAAGACGTCGACAAGTGAAACCCATTTTTCACTTGCTTATGATTTTTGATGAGGGTCTGAATGAGTCCAGATTAAGGCTAAAGCTCGATCTAATTGATGAGCACTGAGAAAAGTCACAAATGAGGCTTGCTTCTTATCAGTAGCGAGCTAAGCGATATTTTTAATTCCAAAGTGAGGAATCGAGAGTTCGAAAAGGGGGACCTCATTTTGAGGAAAATTATAGCCCCAGCAAAGGAGTTGAACTAAGGGGTACTCGGGCAGAAGTGGAAAGGCTCATTCAAAATTTCAGAAAAGATTGTGCCAGGGACATTTCACTTGGAGTATTTGAATGGGACGACGATCTTACTAGCATGGAATGTCGAGCATCTTCGGAGGTATTACCAATAATAAAACCCGATGTAATTTTAGTCGAACTCAGTGTAATTTTTTCTTTTATTTTGTATTTGGACAAATGGTCCACTTTATTATCTCAATAAGATGTATTATTCAGAACAAATTGTGTTTAACAATCATTGTAAGTGTGTATAAAATTTGAAATCAGAGCCCGACTGGCGAATTGGTATTAACCACACCAAAAGTCAAGCTCAAGGGTTTGAAGCCCATGATCCGGCGATCAGTACCTCAAAAATAAATCGAGAAAAACATACTAAGAGGAAGTCAGTTAAACTTTAGTGACAAAAACTTGAGACGGGTTTACAATGTTAACTCAGGGTCGTCACAAGTAAAAAGACTGTAATGCCCACACTAAGCTACGTAAATTATATATTACATTCCCATACCCTTAGTAATATTCCTTTGGAATTGCCTTAAAGAAAATTGTAGAAATTCTTATTAAATTTTCAGTAGGGGTAAAATGGTCTTTTCACATGGATAGAAGAAAAAGTGGGGAATGAAATGAAAGTATTTAAGGTGAGAAATGTGTTGAAAATGTGGGCATTTAGGTAAAAGAACAAGTGGCAAAGTTGTAATTTTATTGAAAGGCAAGGGCATAATTGGAAACTATGCTTATAAATATCTTTATATAAAAGATTAAATACTAGAATTTTATCCATTCTTCTTCTTCCATAGCCGACTTACCCCACCACTATTCATTCAAAGAATTCACCAAAGTTTCAAAGGAAATTCAAAGGAAAATTGAATCAAACACTACAAGAAAACTGTTGTTTACCGATGGAAATTTCCGTCGGTAAACAAGTAAAATCCGTCGGTAACTCAGTTTACCGACGGATTTGAAATGGACATAAGTCCGTCGTTAAAATTTAACAACGGAATATTAAATCCGTCGGTAGTCACCGACGGACCAAACCGTCATTAAATCCAAAAATTGTGTCGTTAAAAAGTGGAAAACAATGTGTTGAGGACGACTTCTTGGAGACGAATATACCGTCGGTAACCCATCATTAAATAATGTCCGTTTAACGACGTTAAATAAAGTTGTTAAAGTTTCGTTGTCAAGCCGTCACTATATAGAAGTAAATGTTTGTTGTGTGAAACCAAAAACCGTCGTTAAGCCATCTGTAATTAACGTCGTCTTAACGACGTTATATAACGTCGTTCAAATACCATCGTAATTCCGTCACTATATGGAAGTAAAATTTTGCAACTTCCGTCGGTAAATCGTTTCTAATCCGTCTCTATATAACGTCCAATTAACTCGTTAAAATTCCGTCGTACATCTGTCGCAAAATGGATTGTTGGGTATGCATTGGTAACCCATCGTTAAACCCATATTATGGTAGTCGTCGTCAATCCGTCGGTAAATTTATGAAATTTTTTTTAAATTAATTATAAATGATTTGTTATTAGTTTTTGTTATGGTTTTTAATTTATTGATGAGAATAATCAACAAATTGAGTGAAAAAACAATTTATAACTAAATATCGAAAAAAAAAATGTACATACACATATAGTTCAAGAAAAAAGTATCAATAATAATAATATACAATTCATGTGGATGGGGTGCTGTCATCTGTATTAGGTGGAAATCGAGGTGGAAGAGGCATGCCCAAGGTGGCTAACATGCTCTGGACGTAATCCTCAAACTGTTTCCTACTGGCCTCCGCTTGTGTAAACATGCTTTGTAAACTCTCCAAGCGTGCATCACACTCAGCTATCTTAGCCTGTAGGCGGGCCACCTTCGACGCTGAAGTGGTACTCAGCTCAGAACACCCTGCTGCTGCGGCGGAACTGCCCCAGTCGTAGTAAACAGATGCCTGGGAGCCAAGTCCGTAGACCCTTTGCTTCTTCTCCCCACCAACATATTCCAACTATAAGGCTGTAGGATCTACTGCAACAGGGCCAATAGATGGAGACGCGGCCTGAGACCTCTCCTGCACCATGGCATTATACCTATCCTACAATAACATATAAATGGAAACACAAGTTAGAAAAATAAAATTATATGCATAAGCAATTTTATTAATATTTTTAAAATGATGTAACAACTTACATTTATTTCTCTAGACTTC
>WYDK02064365.1:0-11511 GCA_009867345.2 Toxicodendron radicans | reverse complement strand
CTTGTTATCAATATATATATATATATATATATTGATAACAAGTAGAATCAAATCTGGGAAGCATGGATATTACAACCTTTCCCCTTTCCTTTCCTTTTTTTTTTACCTTGATATTCACAACGCATTGCAACCCCTAACCCATTCTTTTGAATACCCTTAACAAATTTCGAGACAACACAAACATTCTCACTCTCACTTTGCAAAACTTCAGATTAAATCCTCTTAAAAGTCATAGGTAAGATGATGTGTTTAGGGTTAAAAAGGGGCCGCAATAATGAAAGAAAATCAAGGCTAATATATTAAGTATTGGCACAAAGGGGTCAATAGCCAAAAGACAAGACATAACAAAATAACGCAAAAACACCAAAACACATATCATGCACAAATATCACAAATGTTTAGAAACAGAAAATGTTAAAACTACAAATGAACTGAACTAGAGTACGAAATATAACTAACACAAGTCAGAAAAACAAACAAAAACGAAAACATGAACATAAATAAAACATCCAGTCATCCCTAATGCCACCGACTACAGCATCCAGCCTCACTGATCATCCTCCCCATCATCCATCCCATTAGACGCTGCTACAATATCATCCATATCAACCCCAGGCTCATAATGATCTGGGAATGGTGGAAATGTGAACTGTGACTCGTCCACTCCGACCTGTCTCAACTGAAACTGAGTAATCTGCTACATAGTCTGCCATCACTCTTCCTGATACGTCAACAGCCCTATAGCCCAAGTCTGCCACTTTCTCATCCTAACTAACTCATCCAGAATATGTTGTAACTAATTGCTCGACAATGTTGCCTCTGATGGTCGTCGTGATGAAGAAGTAAGGGGCGTTAGTGGTCGGACTGGGCGATCAACTCCCTTAGGTCCACTGTATAACTTTTGGAGAGAAATCACTATCAATCTCGATAATGGCTGGCGACATACCTCGTCCTCTCAATAACGAACCCTTGCTTGGGTGCACATATCAGTCACTAAACTCGGGAACAAGCGGGACACTCCTTGGTTTCTAGCAGCATGAAGCATCCGAAAATAAATAATCCTACCTACATCCATCCGCATACGCTGACTGATGGCATACAGCATAAGTGCTCTATCAGTGTCCATCGTGCTATAGTGGGTCGACGGATAAATCATAGCACAAACAAAGTATTGCCAAAGTGAGTGGGTGAATGTCAAATGATGGGTCAAAAATCCTTTATGCACGCCCTTCGTTATCTTCCACTCACTGGTGCCCTAAATTAAACCACTGAGTACTAATCTATAGTCGGGTTCTTTGATGAATGCCTCATATTTGTCTTCCTCCTCTGGAATGTCCGATAACCCATAAAACTTGTTTATTGTTGCCACATCAAATTTTACGTCAACGCCTCAAATTCTGATGATTCCCTGACAATGCTCAAAGGCGTTAGCGTAAAACTCCATAACCAACGACTCAACAGACGCATCCGGATGGGTGACAAACTGTTCCCATTTTAATTCCTTAATAACATCGGTAACCCCTGGTTGGTCATCGGCAAAATCAAATCCTCTCTCATCCACATAACCTTTACCTCCTTTTGCTGCTGCTATATATCATTTTTCCGCATTTTCACTTACAAACTGATTATCACCCGCAACTTGTCTTCCCTTGCTCTTTTCAGTTCCATCTGGTTTTTTTCTTTTCTGTGGGGCCATGGTTAACCACACTTATCATACACAACTACTACACTTGGTCCCCCCAACAATTGAAAAACACTGTCACTCTTCACAGACCACGCAGAGCTCCACTCAATCAAACATTACTAACCCCTTTACAAAACACAATCACTCGCACTACCATTAAGCCCCGATCAAACACTGTCACAATCACAATAGTGCACACACATAGTCAATCTTAATCACTACAACACAATGCACAATCACAAAGGGCAATTACTCTTATTATAGCCTTCGACAAAGTCACAGTCACCCCCAATCCAAATCATTGCACTGAAAAACAATCCATTGAAACACAAACAACATCAACACATGGGCCCCTCTACACATATACAATACCACAATCGCCACAGGGTATCACGCATCACAACATTGCAATCTTAAGACAATATTGAATCAACTACTTATAATGATAAAACACGTCAATCCACCAATTCAAATAACTTCATAACTACAAATTTGTCCTCAATTCAGCCACAATACAAATCGATAATGTATCATATAGGTGAAATTACCTTGTTAGCGAAATCGATTGAAAGATTGAATTAGAGACAAAGAGATCTCAATTTCGAACCCTAGGTTTGTCTCCAAATGAAATACCGATGTTTAATTAGGTATCAATGAGTTTTAGAATCGAAAAACTCGATTGATTTGGTGAGAAATCAAACAAATATGGTTGTGAGAGAAGAGTGTGCTGGGACGTGAAAAAAGAAGACCAAAAACAAAATAAGAACAAAATGCGAGAAACATTGTTCAGTATAGATATAAATTGTATCGCGCCGTGACGCGACACCTGTGTGTTGCAGAGTGATATGGTTTTTAATCGAACTTGGTGATGGCTTGAGTCCACGCCGCAGCGTGAAATATGGGCACTGTGGTGTGAAGCGAATTTAAATCGATTGTTGTTGTGCTTGAATCCGAGCCACGACATGACAAAGAAGTAAGCCGTGACATCATTTTTCTGTTCTTTTGTGGCTTTGGTCTCTGGTTCATGCTGTGGTGTGAGAATGAATTGCCGCAGCGTAGAAAGTTGTGTCGCGGCATAATGGAGTTGCACGTTGCAACATCATTTTTCTACCCCATTTGCTCATGTCAAGTTGAAGTGCGCTGCTACGTGAAGGAAAGTGTGTCACTGCATGATTCCAAAAACCCGCAATAAAAATGAAAAACAAAACAAAACTTAATTACATGGACATTTAACCTGATTGCAAATCCCCTTAATACATAATATCAAACATTAAAGAATAAAGAAAATTTGCAAATAATAGTGACAAACTCCCTGGGTTGCCTCCTAGTTAGCGCTATATTTAACGTCTGAGCAAGACGTAATGGCTGACATTCTTAAGCTGTGTCATTGAGATACTGGACACTTTGGTTTGGAGAAAAGTTTTCCAAGTATTCCTTCAAGCGATGGCCGTTAACCTTAAAGCAATTTCCCAGTTTTAGACCGTCTAACTCAACTACGCCATGAGGAAACACTTGGTGAACTTTGAATGGTCCCGTCTAGCGTGACTTCAACTTTCCTGGAAAAAGACGCAAACGTGAGTTATATAGTAAAACTTTCATACTTGGATGGAATTCCTTCCGTCGTAGTGCTCTATCATGGTAGAACTTGGTTCTTTCTTTATAAATCTTCGCATTTTCATACGCATCAAACCTAAGTTCATCCAACTCATTCAATTGCAGTTTTCTTCCCTCACCAGTTCTTTCCAGATCAAAGTTTAGCCATTTAATTGCCAAATATGATCGGTGTTCCAATTCCATAGGTAGATGACACGCCTTCCCAAAAACCAATCTGAATGGACTCATCCCATTCGGGGTCTTGAACGTCGTTCTATAAGCCCATAAAGCATCGTTCAATTTATATGCCTAATCCTTCCATGACATGTTTACTGTCCTTTCCAAGATTGTTTTGATTTGCTTATTGCTTACCTCTACTTGTCCTGACGTCTGTGGATGATAAGGTGTTGCCACCTTATGTGTCATGTTATATTTCTTTAACAATGTTGCAAAAGACTTATTGCAAAAATGCCTTCCCCCATCACTAATAATGGCCTTGGGAGTGCCATATCTCGTAAAAATGAAGTCCTTCAGGAAACTCAACGCAACCTTACTATCATTTGTCTTTGTAGCGATTGCCTTGATTCATTTAGACTCGTAATCCACATCAACAAGTATGTACGTGTATCCATAGGAGCTTGGAAACAGACTCATGAAGTCTATCCCCCAAACATCGAACAACTTGACCTCCATGAATGATGAGAGTGGCATCTCCTCTCTTTTTCCAATATTTCCCGTTCTCTGACATTTATCACACCTAGCACAAAAAGCAAAACAATCTTTAACTACTGATGGCTAATAAAAACCTGATTGTAATACCTTAAGTGATGTTTTCTTTCCGCCAAAGTGTCCGCCACACTACAACTCATGACTGTGTCGTAAAATACTCAACTGTTCTACCTTGGGAACACATTTCCTGATTATCTGATCTAAACACTTCCTAAACAGGTAAGGATCATCCCAAAAATAATGCTTTGTCAAGGATAATAATCGCTTCATTTCCTGTGAAGTTAAATCAGGTTTAATAATTCCATAGGCAAGATAATTAACAATGTTTGCATACCATGGGTCTTTTCCGTGAATAGAAAAAAGTTTTTCATTCGAGAAGTTGTCGTTCAAAGGAAAGTCGCCTTCTTGAGTTCGCTCTTCGCAGCCCATTGTCTCTACTAGATGAGACAAGTGATTAGCCACTACATTCTCACTTCCCTTTTTGTCCCTGATAATCAAATCAAATTCTTGCAATAATAGCAACCATCTTATCAATCTAGATTTAGCATCTTTTTTAGACAGCAAATATTTCAATGCAGCGTGATCAAAGTACACAATCACTTTTGACCCTATCAGATAAGAACATAATTTTTCTAATGCAAAGATAATGGCTAAAACTCTTTTTTAGTTGTAGAATAATTTACTTGTACGTCATTTAACATCCGACTCGCATAGTGAATGAAATGATGTAATTTCCCCACATGTTGTCCTAAAACTACTCTTAGTGCATAGTCAGAGGCATCACATATCAATATAAATGGAAGAGACCAGTCAGGTGACATCAAAATAGGGGCAAATGTTAATCTTTCTTTTAACATATTAAAAGCAGTAAGACATTCCTCATTAAAATCAAACACCACATCTTTAGCTAAGAGGTTACATAGAGGTCTACTTATTTTGGAAAAATCCTTAATAAAACGCCTATAGAAACCTACATGACCAAGAAAGCTCCTAACACCTTTAACATTAATAGGTGGTGGCAATTTTGCAATCACATCAATCTTAGCCTTATCTACTTCTATCCCTTTGCCAGACACCACATGCCCTAAAACTATACCTTGTTTCACCATGAAGTGACTCTTCTCCCAGCTCAAGGTTAGGTTTGTCTCAACACATCCTTTCAACACTAAAGTCAAGTTACTCAGGCAATTATCAAATGAGGACCAAAATACAGTAAAATCATCCATAAATATCTCAATGAACTTCTTAATCATGTCGCAAAAGATGGACATCATGCACCTTTGAAATATGGCCAGAGCATTGCAAAGTCCAAACGACGTTCGGCTATACGCGAAGGTTCCAAACGGACAGGTGAATGTTGTCTTCTCTTGATCTTCTGGCATAATAGGAATCTGATTGTATCTTGAAAAACCATCAAGAAAATAATAGTAATAATGACCAGCCAATCCTTCAAACATTTGATCAATAAAAGGAAAAGGAAAATGGTCATTTTTAGTTGATGCATTCAACTTCCTATAATCGATGCACACCCTCCAACTTGTGGTCATCCTCGTCGGTACTAATTCATTGTGCAAATTTCTCACCAAGGTTATACAAGAATTTTTAGGAACTACATGGATCAGACTCACCCATTTGCTATCAGAAATTAGGTAGATTATACCTACGTCAAGTAGTTTCAACACCTCTGTTCTAACCGCCTCTTTCAAGTTTGGGTTCAATCTCTGTTGATTCTCCCTAGATGGCTTTGCTTCCCCCTTTAACAAAATCTTATGCATGCACATAGTGGGGCTAATGCCCTTTATATCAGCTATTGTCCAACCTATGGCTGCCTTATGTTCACTCAACACCCTAAGTAACTTTCTCTCCTCCTCTAAAGTAAGATCTGAAGCTATAATCACTGGAAGAGTTTTATTTTCTCCTAGATATGCATACTTAAAGATTGGTGGTAATGGTTTTAATTCTAACTTAGGTGGGAATTATGAGGATGACACTAGCTGAACATCAATCTATTCTATTTCTAATCTTAACTCTTCATCAGTCATCTCAGGAATCGTGCCATCCAACACCTCAATAAACTCCTTAATCTCAGTTTCCAAATATTCATCACTATCCATTGTCAAAGCCAATTCTAACTTGTCCTCTACCTCGTCCTACAGAAAACTAGAAAAAACAATTGGATCTATAAAATACACAAGAAAACAATCGTTAGTTTCTGAAGGTAAAGATAGAGATTTAAAAACTGAAAATTCAACAGTTTGATCTAAAACTGTCATCTTCAATTTTCCATTCTGCATATCAATGATCGTCTTCGTTGTGGCCATGAAAGGTCACCCAAGCAAAATTGGAAGCTCGTTATCTCAGTTTGATGATGATTCCATATCTAAGACCACAAAATCTGTAGGAACAATTAGTTTATCAACCTGAACCAAAATGTCTTCAACAAGGCCTCTTGGGTACTTCACTGATCGATCGGCTAATTGTAACGTCATTGTTATAGGCTTTAAGTCTCATAATCCCAATTGTTGATAAATGGAATATGGCATGAGATTAATGCTTGCTCCCAAGTCCAACATTGCTTTCTCTTCTTTCTTATTACTAACGGTGATGTTGATTATGAAACTGCCAGGGTCTTTCAACTTTGGTGGTAATTTACACTAGAGTACATCACTCACGGTCTCTGAAATCATCACATTTTTGTTTGGCTCATACTTACGCTTTCGGGTGTTCAGCTCCATGAAGAATTTCACGTAAGCTAGTATGTTCCTAATCACATCAAGCAAAGGTAAGTTGACATTTACTTTTGATAAAGTAGCATATATATCTGAAAAAGATTTATCCCATTTGCTTTTATTAAGTCTGCTCGGGAATGGAACTGGTGGGACATAGGGTTTAGGTGGAACATATGTCGGTTCCATCTCTTCAGTCTATATTGGTGCCTTTGCTTGCTTTTCCATACTCTTATCAGTTCTTGCATGATGTTCATATCCTTATTTATTACCTTACCACTCCAAAGTATTGTGACAACTTTTGCTTGCTTAGGTTGGCTTGGTAATTTCTTAGGGATATGCCCTTGCATTGCCTCTGCAATCTGACCTATTTGAACCTCCAATTTCCTTATTGATGCCTCATATTGTTGAAACCTTTGTTCATAGTTCTGGTGATTCTTCTGAGAAACTTGAATAAAATTATTCAAAGTATCTTCTAACGAAGGTTTCTTCTGTTGAGCATCATAAATTGGTTGTTGCTGATTATTTCTCCATGAAAAATTGGGATGATTTTTCCTGCCCGGATTATATGTATTTGAAAATGGATTATGAGGCTTTTGATTGTAGGAGTTCGTCACCTTTGCTTGCTCTACATACTCTGGAAACTAATCACTGGAAGGGTACACATTAGTAGAATGACTGTTAGTACCACAAATAACACATACCTCTGCTAAATGACTCTGATCTTGCCTCATCATCATGTTGCACATGGTTTTCATTTGCTTAGTCAATTTTGAGACTTGCATTTCCAACTCAATGTTAGTGTTAACCTCATAAATTTATCTAACTCGTCCTCTAACACTTTTCTATTGTGAGTTGGCTCCAAACATCTCATACAAATCGTATGTCTCTTCTGCGGTTTTCTCTCCCATTGCACCAACTGCAGCATTATCAACTATGGCTTGGCAATCCTGGGTCAGTCCATTATAGAAAAATTGGTTTAACAATTCTAAAGGATATCTATGATGCGAACATTAAACTAAAAGCAGTTTAAAACATTCCCAAGCCTCATGGTACAGTTCACCTTCCACTTGGGCAAACGTAGCAATCTTAACTCGTAGTTCAGCAGTTTTTACATGAGAGTAGAATTTACCAATAAACTTGTTATAAACTGCATCCCAGGTTGTCAGTGAAGTTGGAGTGAGAGACATGTACCATATTTTCGCTGTATCCTTCAATATATATGGAAAACATCTCATTTTAAGCTGATCCTCTATCAAGCTCTGCAGAGGAAATGTTTAAATAGTCACGTAGAAATCTCAGATAAATGTCAATGGGTCCTCCGTTGTTATGCCATGAAAAGAAGGCAACATCTGAATATGAATATTTTTCAACTCATAATTCCTTGCGACCTCATTCAGAACTATGCAGGATGGTGAAGTACCGATGGTAGGATGTCCATACTTCTTCATAGGGTGAGGTACTTCAGCCATCTTCTCTCTTTCTACACTAGACTTCGATAAAACATTAGAAATCTCTTATTCCTTTCTCTTCCTACTGACCAAATCAATTCTGTCAATGTAAGGAAGTAATTCTTTGTCCAACAATCGGCGTCTTTGCATGCAATACTATCACATAAAAGAAAACACAAAACCAGGGTAACTCCAAATAAAAACAAACTAAAATAACAGAAACTAAAAATACGCATTATCACAAACAATTTAATAACTTAAACAAGTCCCCAACAACGGCGCCGAAAACTTGATGAACAATTTTATTTTCTCGCAAATGCACAAATCAATACAATAGTACAGTGTGCAGAAGTAAGGGTCGATCCCACAAGGACTTGTAAGTTACTAATTACTCTTGATAACAAAATAAACCTAAAATGTAATTACCAAAATAATCAAGAGAGTGAAACAAAAGCCACCAATTAAAAATTAATTAAACTCAAAAGACAATATCACAACTAATTGACCAATGGGTTAAGAATCTAGGTATCCAACTTCACCGTCATTATCTAGCTTAATGCAATTAATCTAACTACTGTAATCTCAATTCTCTCTTAGGGTTCATGTTCTCACAAGCAAGGCATTACTGTAAGGCGTTTGGAATTAACCTAGTATTTTTATTACCCAAACTAGCTATGGTTAAGCCTAGTCTAAATAAGAAAAACCCATTAAGAACGAGACATTAAAAAACCAACATGCACCTGTCAGGGCGTATGCACAACTACATGCCATTCATTCACAATAGCTTTTTAAAGTTAGCTATGGTTAAGCCTAACCCTAACTCACACAACCCATTGATCAACATTAGAGGTCGTCACACAATAAGACAAATCATAGATTGAATTAATGCAATGAATAAATCCAAGAGACACGAATTGATAACAAGGACTTTTGATTAATAACATTAAGCCTTCAAATTAGGCTACATTGGATCCCTAGATAACAGTTTAGTTACATATAGTTATTGTAAAAACTAACCTTAAAATCCAAGGTTGAAGAAAAACAATCCAAAGTTCCTTTGTGAATCTCTCTAAAAAAAACTCTTCTCTTAATTTCTTTCTATCCTTTAAAAATAAATCACAATTTCTTTTTATAGGTCTAGGGCACAAATACTATTTTAGGAAAACAAAAAGTTTGATTCAGGGTTGAAAAAGGAACATTATTTTTTATTTTCCTGAACTGCGCCGCGACTTGACTTCATGGCGTTGCGGCACCGTTTCCTCGATAATGTAACTTCAACAAGAGAAATCCTCCACGCCGCAACCCACAAAATATCACGCCGCGACTCAGCTGAACAGGGAGCCGCCGCATAAACGTTTTGCCCATTATTATGAAAGTTTCCTTCTGTCACACCGCGGCGCGACCTTGACATCTTCAATATCTTCATCTCCTTCGATTCTACTCGTTCTCACTACGTCCCCAAACGTCTCTTGTCTCTTGTGTCTTATCAGAGCTGCATCGTAGTTCCTGAACCTAAATGCAT
The DNA here is from genome assembly GCA_009867345.2 of Toxicodendron radicans. NCBI lineage: Eukaryota > Viridiplantae > Streptophyta > Magnoliopsida > Sapindales > Anacardiaceae > Toxicodendron > Toxicodendron radicans. The sequence continues at coordinate 1,806 of WYDK02064365.1, read as the reverse complement.
GAAACATACACACACACCCGTGATTCTGGCAAATATAAATTTACATAGGAAATCATATAAAAATAGCACATTATCCTCTAAATTCCCTAGAATATATTCACCGAATCCTTGAATATACACGCACTTACAACATTCATCAAGGCTCCAGGATATTGAGGACGAGGCTAGCCTCTCTTCCCCTCGGATGGTAGACAATCCACTTAAGACGCCAGCTGAGTCTGTAAGACATGATACTCCCTCGATGGGTAGTAACATTTAAGGGGATGCCAGACCATGGATTACAATCACCCCTAAACTAGGGTAAGTATTTAATTGAATTTAAATTTATTATTTATTTAACTTCAATTTCGATTATTCTTGCGTTTAGCTTATCTGTAATTATGTTAGGATGTTTCCATCAAATCTCATATCGTAGACTATTTCTGATAGTTTTTAGAAGAGGACGAATGATCATGACTATACTTTCAAGTCCATTTCAAAGCTCCCTTTAGGTTTTTATTTCGAGGAGTTTAGGGTAAGTTGACAAAATAAATTTCGACACATTAATTTTTTCATATTAATTTTTTCAACTTCATTTGCATAATAAAAAATGATAATATTTATTGTTGTTCAGAAACATTATCAATTGAATCCATCAAACGAGGCTTTAGTTAGATGAGCTTGGATGAAGAGGGCGGCGATGCGATACAAGGACTTCATTAGCACCCTGAGTAAAAGCGATCATAAGCCAAATTTTGTGGCCGACGAGCAATGGCGAAGATATAAGACATACTGGGCCACTCTAGAATATCAGAGGATTTGTCAACGAAATTGAAGGAATCGACAGAGTGGCTCAGGTACTTCCTTACATACGGGAGGCTCTAGGTCTCACACTAAGCATGCGGAGATTCTTGTAAGTTTGAATTCAACTTTTATTTACATTCTATATGCTTTGTGTACATAACTTTATGAGTACCCTTCACTAATAAATTCTTTTGTTGCGTAAAGGAGAAGAAATTGGGTCGTACACCACACCCAATAGAGGTCTTTATGCGTACACACACATGTAAGGGTGACGAGATTACTGTTGTGGATACAAAGGCAAAGGAAACAAGTGTAAGTTGTTACATAATTTTAAAAATATGCTTAAAATTGCTTATGCATATAATTTTTTAGTTCCTAACTTGTGTTTACATTTAATTGTTATTGCAAGATAGGTGGAATGTAATGCTGGAGGAGGAGATGTCATAGGCTGCGTTTGCCTCTGGGGACCAAGGCCCTGTAGAAATAGATCATGCAGCCTTATATCTAAAGGTTGTCAGTGGGGAGAAAAAGCAGAGGGTTTAAGGACTTGGCTCTCAAGCATCTGTGTATTATGGGGTCAATTCTACAATGAGGTGTTCACAGCTGAGTACCACTTCCTATTAGACTTCATTGCTTGACGTGGCCTACTTACACGCTGAGATAGCACAGTGTGATGTGCAGCTGCAGAGTTTACAGGCACAGTTTGATGCACAATAGGAGCAATGGTCCAAGGTACACCTTACAACAAACAATACAAGGACAAGTAGTGGCCACATAAGAAACATGTTGAGGACTACATACAAGGCTTCATTGCCAACTTCGGCAGGCCTTCTCTTCCACCTTCGTTTCCGCGTGATCGCGATGACAGTACCCCTTCCACATGACGACATGTAATACCCGAGCCAAGGTACGTAAAACTATGCTTTTTACATACCCATGCACTTATAATAACCTATATGAAAAACCCTTAAAAGAATTAATGTGAAAATAGACTAAATCTTCAACAAGGGTAAAATGGTCTTT
>WYDK02064336.1:0-11514 GCA_009867345.2 Toxicodendron radicans | reverse complement strand
GGGATATAATTGTCCCAAAGGCTAATTATTTAAGGGTAAAATGAGAACAAAAAATGGATTACCTCGGTAATCTTAGAATAACACATTTTTTTTTTGGTAATCTGATTACCTCCAATATTACCAATAGTAACTACTATTGGTATTCAAAGATTGTCGAAATCTTTTATTACCTACTAACCAAACGATGTAATGTTTACATTTAATGAAAGGTTACCGAATTAATCTTCTAATGCCCCGAACCAAACGGCCCCTAAACGTATAATAATTATTTAAAAAATTAAATTGTTAAAATATTTTATAAATAACAATAAAGATTTTAATTTTTTTTTGAAGATTGAAAAAATATATATCTGGCAAGAACTTTGTTCACTTTCACCTTTTCAATAGTATCTTAAATAATTAAGTTATTAAAAATTATTATTTAAATGAAATTGATTTGTTGAAAAAAAAAGGTTGTGTAATTTTTTACCTTTTTTTTTTGAAATAATACAATACGTCATAAGAGTAATGCTTTGGAAACAGAAAATTGGTATTGAAATATTGCACCGAATGACGTGGAATCATATACGTCATTCAATTTCATGCTTCCATATTCTAGAACGGCAGTCCAATAAATGTGGACGGTTGTCCAAAATATTGAATGACCGTCCAAAAAATGTGTCCCATAATGACCATTGGACGCTCGTCCATATGTAAGGGACGGACGTCCAGTGTGAATTGATTTTTGGACGCTCGTCCAATTTAGTGCATATAAATTTTCGAAAAAAAATTAATTTGAATTATATGCACTGACTTAGACGGACGTCAATATTTTGGGACGCCCGTCCAAGACGAATGGACGCCCATCCCTTAAATATGGACATACATCCAATGCTTCAATTGTTTATTTATGAAGCATCTAGTGTCATATCTCTCTTTTTCTAATAAATCATCTGTCAACCATTTTGCATAAACCATACCATCTCTCTTAAGTTTGTCTACTCCTTTTTGTCTCATGTGCTGAAACTATAATGATATAAACGTACATATAGTAGTTATATAATTATGTATATGTCGAGAGCGGTTGTCACGACCAACAAAATTAATTTCCTAATTACCGTAGTTAGCGGTAAGCAGGGTCGAATCCACAAGAAACAAGTACTTATGACTAAATATATATTTGAGTAACGGAAATTAAAAAGACAATCGATCGAGTGACTTAAGCTAATGAGTAATTAAAACTAAACCAATTAAAGACTAATATTTAAGACTTGAAAATAAAACTATTTAAAACTTAATATTAAAAACGTTGCCGTTACGATTTTCGTTCAATACGAGGTCAACTCTCACAACTCTCAATCACGCTCTACGGTTTCCTAAACCTATAAGGCAAGGCAAACCCATAAAATCGCTTACCGGTACTCTAGGTATAATCTATCCTGTCTCACCCGATTACTCAAGTTCGATTGGTTAAAGACTCATTGAATACCGACAAACGTAACATACAAACACCACTAGCTAGTACGTAATTAACGAATACAATTCATTAACCCACAACTTCGAATTAACTAACTACACAATCCATGCAACAAACATAGAAATGAAATTAAACGTGAATAAAACTTGATTACAATCGTCCTAAAGTATTTTAAAGTAATACTCAACATTTAATGGTTTCAAACAAACATGTATTGTGCAACAAGTTTCATCAATAACAAAGCTCAACGGATATCATGGTAATCAAATAACATACAGTAACTATATTAAAGTATCGAAATTGAACACAAAACGAAAACAAATATAGTCAAAACAAATACTACCAAATATTCGATGATCGAACTCATCCAACTAGTCAAGAGCTATTGACGAGGGCTGTAGGTGTCAATCTCGATCTCACCTCTGCCGTAACGCGCAACTGGGAACTCAACCGCTCATGGGAGTGTCAATGGAGGCTGGAATGTTGGGAACAGGGATGACCATCGTGAAGTGCTCAGAACCGACGTCGATATAATGCGAAGAAGGCACAGATCTGACCAACAGAATGTTGGAAGATGAAGAGTCACAACTCGCCGGAATCTGAATAGTCACGTGGTGGCGGGAAGTGATGCGTGGTGGTACAAACGGGCTGGCTGAACTCTAATGGTCATGGGAAAGTGGTGGCGAGGCTGGTCGGAGCTTGAGGGAAGTAGTCCGACACCGGGACGCTGAACATACGCAACGATGGTGGCGGGGGCGGCGCACGACGGCAATGGTGGCGTTTTGACGTGGAAGTGATGGATCTGAGCTGGGAAGTGGTCGATATACGTGGAGGAGTGAGGATCTACGCCGAAAAAGGAAGAAATCTCATCGGGAAGTTGAAACGTCACGATGACGGTGCGTGGCGGATCTCAAGGTGGTGATGGCGCGTGCTCACGACGTGGAGGTGTGGAAGATGAAGAGGAGCTGACGTGGACCTTGGGGAAGCTCGATCGACCATCGGGGAGACCAATCGTCACCGAAAAGTGGTGATGGTGACCGAAAAACTCGAAGGAAGGTGAAAGGTCGCGACTCTCTAACGGAAAAGTGACGTGGGATAACGGGGAAGATGAAACGACGCTCGAGATGGGGAGATGGACGGTCGCCGGAGCTTCACCGGAAAATGGTGCTGGAGAAAAATCTGCACTTTTCCTTTTAAAGCAATAATGGCAAATATCCATTTGGTCTTGCACAAAAGAAAAACGACAATATCACCCCTTGAAAACATGGCAATTAACCCCATGTTTTGCATAAATAAGACACATTCAGCCCTGGACAATGAATCACAACCTAATATTAACTCACACATTTCCAAAAATCAATCAATATATGCAAAATTAACAAGAAAATATTAGGAAGTGATTTTTCACAATTAAATTCATAATTTCCTAAATTGTTTCAATGTAAATTAAATTAATGCATAATTGGGCAAATTAATCATCTTAATTGAGTCATTTTCATGACTCTAACAGTATAATTGCCTCATTTACTGTTTCATTTATGCTCATAGGATTAGCTTGTAAAATTGACTTTTTGAGTTTATCCTCTTTTGCCTAGGACACTCGTCCATATGTAAGGGATGGGCGTCCAGTAGTCTTGGACGAACGTCCCAAAATATGGACATCCGTCCAAGTCAGTGCATATAATTCGAATGATTTTTTTTTCAAAAATTTATATGCACTGAATTGGACGGGCATCCATATTTTTGGACGCCCGTCTCTTACGTATAGACGAGCGTCCAGTTGTCAATTTGGGACAATTTTTTGGACGGTTGTCCAAAAAATGTTAACGACTATTCAATATTTTCGACGGCTGTTCAATATTTTGGACAACCGTTCTGGAATATGGATGTGTGAAATTGAATGACGTGGTATTTCACGTCATTCGGTGCAATATTTCGGTACCAATTTTCGGTGTCCGTAACATTATTGTACGTTATAAACCCGTGGGGGACAATTTTCTTCCGTTTAATATGGCCTCTTATATAGTCCCTTGCAGCAAAAAAATCGGCTAAACATATGACTAATCTAAAAAGTTACTGACTTACGGTAGCTTCACTGTTCACAACCCTAATACATCGCAGTGCAATGCAATACTTGCAAACAAACACACTTGATTACAATTACTTCTTTATAATTTCGATACCTTAATTGGTACAAAGCTCTAAATTTTGGAGGCTCAACATCTCAAAATAAGGCTTTTTCTCGGGTCATCTTCAACAAGACTCTTCTCACAATTTCTTTCAAATACATTCCTAAAGTCAGCTATTCAAAGATCTGGGACAAAGGGGCCGTTTGGTTATGACCCTAAAAAGATTACTCCGGTAATCTATCTTTTAATCCAATCATTATCGCGTTTGGTTGAGAAGTAATAAATGATTACAGTAATATTTTATGATGAAGTACTATTCAACGGTTATATAGGAGGTAATCCGATTATCGAATGAGAAGGTGGTATTTTAAGATTATTTGGTAATCCTATTTTTGTTCCAATTTTACGCTCACTTAAAATTTTTTTTTGACACAAATGCCCTCATATTATCAACAAATAACAAATAAACCAAACTTGTAAAATGACTTCTTTGACCCCATCAATTAATTATTTGGTCATAAATGCCCCTAACTTAACTATTATTATTATTATTATCCCACTAATCTTGTTAAGGGCATTTCAGTAAAACAATATTTAAGTATTTTGTAATTATTGCCAACCAAGCACATTAATCATTTATACAACCCACACGAACCAAACACAATAATAATTTATATCTATTAATCTTCAATGTTATCTATTTCACTGATAATTCTATATTTTTGGTAATAAAAAATTCTCGAACCAAATGGCCCCCAAAAGTTATTAGAAACAAATTAATTAAATTTATGGCAATAGAATCATTTTAAATACGGTTATTATCATTCGGTCGACACATTTTCCAAAAACTCAGCAAAAAGAGGAAATATAATGATAAATTGATTAAAAATTTCATTTCAATTAAGAAATAAATAATTTAAAATAAATTAAAAAATAATTAACCACCTGAAGTAAATTAAACTGATAATAGCATTTGTGAAAATCCATGTTTAGGGTTATTAGGTTTAGCATTTGTACCCATTCCTGGAGTAATAGCATTTGTGAAGTTGTATGATTAATTCAAATTTGTATTACATGTCATCTAATACTGGACAAATTAACCTGTGTTTAGTTGATACATTGTCAAATATTCAACCAATTGCTTGAGGTTAATATTATAAAATATTTAACTGAAATGGAAATTATTTAACCATAATCAAATGATTGAGTTGCTCTTTTTATTCGTATTTGCTCAAAGGTTAACTAAATATTTCGAAGAGTATTAAATTAACTTGATAATTGATGAAATTAAACTAATCTAAACATATAAATAGTGGTTTAATTGAAGAGTTGAAGTAAATATTGGGAGCACGGGCTAGCAAGCGGATCCAACCTCAAGAGCCCATATCCAATTCTAAAGTTTCTAAGGTGGTACTCTAATTCCCATGTCCAACCCTAAAGTTACCATGGCGGCCACTTAACTTTTTTATTCTAAACAATATAAGTTTAACCTCCACTTTTGGTTGTTTTTATACCGAGTAAACAACTTTTTCCCACCCAAATAATAGCCTAATGATAATTTTCCATCCACGAACTTTTAAAACACCATTTTACTACTTAAAGCACAATTCAGTTAGTAAATTTCGTTGTGATGAAGGACATGATGGTAAAAAGTCTGTTATAAGTAAAGGCATGGTGGTCAATTAACAAACTTTCATGACACCCCCCCACCCGTTTGCACCACCAATCGTCGGCCGCTCTCACTCCAGCACCTAATTTCTCATCGGTGATCAGAGGCAATCGTTGGAAATATTCCACTTCTTTTCCGGTGAACACCCATCTTTCAGGCTTGTTTTCGATCGATTGACATACCAAAAATTCACACTTCCACCACCACTGGAACCCCCTTCACCCCCTCTTCAAAACCTACCATCCAATCGACTTTCCCCACTCCCTGTTTGCTATCTATCAGTCTTTTTTTGGACGCCCACCACCTGCTCGTAAAAATTCCCCAACCAACATGCCTCTCTCATACTAGTGAGCGTGCGCGTGCCTGCAGGCTGCTCGTAAACCACCTCCCACCACTTCCCATCCCTTCCAACGACCATAACCACTACTCCAACTGCCTTTACACCATCCCTATCCCTTCCAACGGCCACAACCACCACTCCAACAATCTCTACACCATCCCCGCCCACTTTTCCAACCCTTAATTGACCTAGAACAAAACCTAAACACCTGCCCACCAACTGTTCGATAAAATGCCTCAACCAACCAAAACATACTCATCAGGTGGGCTTGAACGGTAAACCCTAGTTCTTTGTGACGGCCGATGGGAAATCTTGGTCAGAGGGGTTAGGGCTTTTGGAACGGGGACGTCGATAGTGTGAAAGATGGTGGCTGAGGAATTTTTCGGTGAGCCAATCGATGAGAATTGTGCTAGGAAAAGACCATGTTTGCGCAAAAACCTAATAGGTAGGCAACGGTGATTGGTGGTTAATTGGGTTGGGAGATGTTGGGGGTTTTGTTAGGATGGCGCTAGTGAGTCAAATGGTGTGGTCAGAGAGGGTTGCTGTTGTCGGATTCGATCAAAATAACTTGAAAACGCGTTGACCAAAAGAAGTGCATTGGCTGGCGATTGGCAGAGTAGTTGTTTAAGTGTCTTGGCAAATGGGAGTGACATGGTGGGGTTGGGGTCGACAACTGCCGAAATTAGGCCATTTTTCGGCACTGACCAACAACACGATGGAGGCTAAGAAAAAGAGAAAAAGAGTAAAAGGGTATTTTTGTCTTCACAATGAATATCATTGCATTTAACAGAAATTATTAACGACATATAACTTTTGAGTAGTAAAGTGGTATTTTAAAAGTCCGTATAGGTGGGAAAGTGTCATTAGGCCATTATTTGGGTGGGAAAAAGTCGTTTACTCATTTTATATTCTTATGCTTTAAAGAGAAACAAGAACCTTAAATTTAAGAGGGTGACAAACGTCGAGACAAGAAGCAAAATTGTACCTAAATGAATTCCTTGATCTCGAGATTTCTTTCCCAAGTCCCGGATTGTAAGTGCAGGTGGAGGATGTATAGTGCAAACAGGAAAACCCTTATGTTTGACAAAAAAAAAAAAAAAAAAGCCTTATGTTTACCGTATAAACCCTTATTCCCTGTAATTTTCTACGATTGGTATCCATATTGCCAAGTTGGGATTTCACCCTCCAATTCATTTTATGACAAGTAGAAATATAAACCATATGGTGTTTGGAAAAAAATTGGAATGGTGGTCGAAAGGTAATGTGCGGAAAATTCAAATAACCTACGATTGCTGATTCTCCAAGTTAGGAAGGTATTGTGCCATTGAAATAGTTATGTCTCAAATAAAGAGAAATCAGTTTTGGAAGTCTACCAGTATCTGTTACAAAGGATAAACTATTTATATATAGAGAAATGAAGAAGACAAAAAACGAAGAAGAATAAGAACTTTTAATGCTCTGCTTGCATTTGGTAGACTGGACTGATGCTCTTTATATAGAGCTAAAAACAACGACTAATAACTAAAAATTAGGAACCACCTAGTAAAAAGCTAAAGACTAGGTAAGCAATAAACTAATCACTACTCCACTTTCAACCAATTCCTATAGACTAGGAAACAACCAGCCACATACAATGACAATAAATAAATTCTTATTTGACTAATTCAACAATCCCTTCCTTAAATTGATGTTTTGTCGGAAACATGAGTTTAATAAGATTCATTTGAAGTGCATACACCAATACACTTTCTTAACTTTTGAAACATAGGAAATTTGAAGGGCTTAGTTAGAATATCAGCAATCTGATCCTCACTTCTGCAGTATATTGGATTAATAACTCCATTATTTGCGAGATCCCAGAAGAAATGATACTTCACATCAATATGGTTGCTTTTACCATGTAGAATATGATTTTTGGAGAGCTTTATTGTTGAACTATTGTCACAATAAATTGTGGTGCCCCCCTCTTGCTTGAATATAGCTCTTCAAAGATTTTTCTCAGCCAAATAGCTTGACAAGCACATGAAGTTGCAGTTACAAACTCAACTTCGGTGGTTGACAAAGTGACACTTGGCTGTTTCTTTGAAGACCATGAGACAACTCTTAAACCCAACATAAAAGTATACCCCGAAGTGTTTTTCCTGTCATCTTGATCTCTAGCATAATCACTATCAGTAAAGCCCATCAAATCCGAATTTTCTCCCTTCTTATAGAGCAACCCAAAATCAACAATACCTTGTAAGTAACGAAAAATCCCCTTTGCAACTAGAAGATTCATCTCCCTTGGGCTCTCCATGTACCTACTAATGAGACTTACAACATGCATTATATCAGTCCTTGTGACAGTCAAATACATCAAGTTTCCCACAATTTCCTTGTAAATGGTGTTGTCAACCCTCATTCCTTTAGAATCTTTGATGAGCTTTAAACCCATTTCAGTTGGTGTGCTAATAGAATTGTAGTCCTTCATTTGAAACCTGTCTAAAATTTCTCGCACATAATTTTTGTAATGGCCAAAAATCGTATTGGGCATGACGAGGCCCAATAACGAAATTGACACTGAAAAACGGTCCAAGGCATGATCTAAATCTGATTGGTCCTGATCTTTAATCCACTTCTTGGGTTGATCACTTCAGAAGTTGGGCCCTCCAACTAACTAAACCAAACCTGGTCCAGGCCCATAAACCCATACATATCCCCAAAATAGGAATTAGAATCCTACTGTATTCCTAATACCTACGAGATCCCGAATCTCACATGGATTAGAACATTGATCAAGAAAGGCAAATCTCAATGATTTCCTTCCTAAAACCGGATTCCTTTCCCGAAAGGATTCAAAGTCCCATTAGGATTCTAATATGTTGAGCTCACTATATAAACAGGGGTCGCTCCCTTCAAGATTCATCCAGAAACGACCTACTTCAACTAGCTCCTAAATTCTTGTTCCCAAGAATCTCAATTTTCTTACCTTTTGGCCTCGTCCTGATCAAGGTCCAACCTGTCCCTCACCTACCCAAGGTATAACTATCGTTCCTAAACCCTTACTAAATTGCCTTTAGCCATGCTGACTTAAGCATCGGAGTTCCTACGGCAGACACCACACCGATGTTCCTCCGTAACTTTGCTTTCTTACATTCTTTGTGCAGGTCCATCTGGTTGACATTGGCCCATTTAACACCAAATCAATCCCTTCCGAATCGACCGTAGATTTTACCGTTTACAATTTGACGCCCACCGTGGGGCCCTGCCAACTTTTTGCCTTATGACCCGCATCGTTAGACCTCTCGTCCCATATATCCATCATGACAACAGACGACGCTACCTCGGCCCTAGACATCGCATCCCAGATAGCCACTCTCGTCGCCATTGTGCAAGAAAACACCGACAAGTTCCAAAGTCTGGAAGCAGAGAATGCCGCCATAAGCATTGCAAATCAAGAGATGTAAGAAAGAATAAATCAGTTCTATTCACTTGACTTTGTTCCAGGGCAGGTACTAGAAAGATTTCGGGTCTCAGTCCCTCTCATGTAGACTATTGAGACTCCCGTACACAAATCCATGAGACTACACCCTCTCTATTCGGCTCCAACCAGCATGCTTGGTGTGGAACGACTTACTGGGGCCGGATTGGTACCACCTAGTGAGCTTGTGGAGAATGAGCCGCACGCACAGCAGCAAAGGTATCAATTACAAACACCGTTCAACCTTAATGAAGCATTCCAGAATTAGTCCAGTGAAGGGCCTTCTGATCCAACCACACAGCTCGGCTCGGCCTTGAACATGGGTCCACTCGGCCCAAACATACACATAAACCCGGTGCATCCCAACATGTTCCCTTATGTAGAAAGCATGACGCAAACACCAAGGGCGACACTGATGGAACATACACTCTCCAAGAGAATAGCGGAGCTAGAAGGCATGGTCCATTGCATCCCTGGTATGCCGGCAACTCTAAAAAAGAGCCGATTGCAAAGCTTTGCAGATTCGCCTTTTGTAGATGACATCGCCCTTGTAGAAATGCCTCTGAAGTTCGCCTTCCCCAGCATGAAACTTTATGATGGAACCACCGACCCTGACGACCACATAGCCTCCTATAAACAGAGGATGTTCACCGCGGCGATACCCTGAGACTTACGCGAGGCATGCATGTGCAAAAGTTTTGGTTCCAACCTAATGGGGCCGACACTTCAATGGTATATTAACCTACCGAACAACACGATCACCTCTTTTGCCTAACTGACGGACGCCTTCAATGAGCAATTCAGTAGTAGTAAAAGGCTTGAAAAGCTGTCAGGCGACCTATACAGAATTTACCAGCATCGGGGAGAACCCTTAAGAGAATATCTGACTCGTTTCAATAGAGAGAAGGTCTTCATCCCATACTGCAATCAAGAAACCCCGGTTGACGGGTTCAGAAAGGGTCTACTGCTCGATAGTGAGCTCTACAAAGAGCTAACCAAATACAGCATCCGAAACATGGGAGATGTCTTGGCCCGAGCTAAAACGAAAATCAGATGAGAAGAAGACGAGAAGAACCGAGTCAAGCTTTCACCCTACGACGATCGTAAATCAGAAAGAGCGGATTGAAGGAGGGAGAATGTTAGAAAAGAAAATTACCCAGCTCGGCTGGTAACCAATCAGGACAGGAGAAGACCGTATGATACTAGACGCCCTCTAGAGTGCCGTCCGACCCATACCCACGAGAGAGCGCCTTTCCAGCACGCGTGACGGATTCCCGAACATAACCTGAACATTGAGCCAATCGAAGTGGTAGCAGTCATGAAATTTATGGGAAATACCGTCAGATGGCCCGCCAAGGTAAAAAACAATGGAGCTCCTCGCGACAAATCCAAGTGGTGTGAATTCCATAACGACCACGGCCATAACACCGCATATTGCATCACCCTTCGGCTCGAAGTTGTGGGACTATTGAAGAGGGGCCATCTTCGAGAATTACTAACAGAGAAGGGAAAATATACAATCGCCAGTAAGCACTGTACAACTACACCTCCAAAAGACCCTACCCAGAGGGAATGTGCAATGTGATATCCGGCGGCTCGGAAGTAAGCAGAGTTAGCTATTCCGCAACAAAGCGTCATATGCGGGAAGCAACAAACATTTTAGCTCCTTCAACACCAAACTTCATACAAGGCCCATCTGACTAGACCATCCAATCTGTCAATAATGAGAGCCAGACACTAGCCTACCCACATCATGATGCCTTGGTAATTACTTTACTGATTGCCAACATTTTAGTGAAAATGATACTAGTTGACGGCGGCTCATCGGCAAACATAATATTCCTCGAAACACTCAATCTCATGGGGATTGATGAGAGAAACATAAGCCGAAGATCCACAATTTTAGTCGGATTCAGCTCGAAGCAGAAATTCACTATAGGAGACATCACTTTGCCCGTTTACACTAGGGGAGTGAACACGCAGACCACTTTCATGATTGTCGACTGTCCCTCCCCGTACAATGTGATACTGGGTCATCCTTGGATACACGGGATGCGAGCGGTTCCTTCAACCTTCCACCAGACCGTCCGGTTCCCGACTAAGTGGGGGATTAGAGAAGTTAGAGGAGATCAAGGGGTTTCCCGGAGCTATTATCAAACTGCACTTAAGGGGAAACAACAGGATTTGTAGCAATTACAGTCTCGCTCTTCCGAAAGAGCTGAACCGGACAAACCAGCAATGGAAGAGCTAGATGAAGTGCAGATCTATCCGGACCACCCAGACAGAAAGACTCAAGTAGGAGCCAAGTTAAGACCTGACATTCGGGAGAAGCTCATAGCTTTCCTCGTCAAGAACCAAGATTGTTTTGCTTGGTCCCACTCAAACATGACAAGAATCAGCCCAGAAACGATAGTTCACCAACTGAATTCCGATCCCAACCATCCGCCAGTGAAGCAAAAG
>WYDK02064276.1:0-11519 GCA_009867345.2 Toxicodendron radicans | reverse complement strand
GACTATATATTTACCTGATTTAATAAAACTAAACTCAATTAATGTTAGCCCACTGATATGAAAATTTCTAACAGTTAATATATTAAGAAAATGTGCAGTTATGTTTCTTTGGAGGAATCTGCAGAAAAGCCAATACGCATTGACTAAATGAGCATTCATGATGGCCAAAGCATAACCTAAACTTCACCTTCGATTACATGCATCAATTCTGTTGTACTAGATTGCAAAGGAGATAGATAAATAAATAGCAGACCATCAGAATTAAGCAATCACAAAGTCAAGTGGATGAATATTCAGGGACTAAATAAATAAAACATCATTTCATATCTCACTACTCATAAACGCAAGTCCAGAAGCACATTTCAATTACGGTAAATGCATTGATCTGTAATACACTCTCTAACTAGGTATCCTTAAGGGAAATATGCTAAAATATAATATAAGTTACTTAAATTATTAATAAGGTTTACTATAAAATAAGTTTGTGACATAAAACATAAGTGAGTGGAAAATTTTTTTCTTACTTGTAAAATAACACATAAAACATCTGCATAAATTTTACATATATATTTACATAAACTTTCCTAAAAAATATGTACATATCCCAAAATAAAGTGTCTCAATAGTGGCCCCGAGAAACTCCCTTGCCTGTCGACTGCCCGTCCGATCACACATCACCTATTACCTACAAAAACATTAAAAGTAACAAAGTAAGCACTAATTGCTCAGCAAATAAATCATTTTACACTATTTTCTCATCTCCATTAACTAATTCTTTTCTCTTTTATAATCTCCTTTCTATCTTTCTTACAACTCAACTATTTCTCAACCTATACAACGTACATAATACTAAGTACACATGTATACACATAACTCTCTATCAGTGTATGATATCAGATTCTATCAATGCACTTTGTAAATTACATGAGCAAGATGATAATTTTCTTTTTCTTGTTATAGTCTTGTTTCTTTTGTTCTTTCTTTCTTATTCTTTCTTTCTATTCTTTTTTTCTTTTTTTCTTTCTTTCTTTCTTATTCTCTTGCCGATCTGACTAGGTTGAGTCATAGATTCGGAACCTTGGCCGTGTGAGCAATTTTGAGTTCTTTCTAAGTATAGTTATCATCCACATGCACTCTAACGAACTATACAATTTCTTTCTTCTCTATTGCCACTCACTTAAGGTTGCGTGCATGCAGACTATTTTTTCTGTAGGCCGCCACTCAATTAACACAGTGACGCTCAGAGGTTCCCTATCGCAACAACCTTCTTTTTACATTTTTAATAATATTTTATAAATTATTAGAATGTTATAAATTCTTTAATTCTTTAATTATTTTGCTCATGCAATGATGTATATGCACTACTGCATTTTTCTTTTCTTTCTCTTTTTCTTCTCTTTTATTCTTATTAGAAACTCAATTTCTATAAGGATTAGGCTTACATGCATGATGTGCATGCTATGCAATATTTATGCATGACTAAACCATTTCTCTATTCTTCTTTCTATTGTTAACCATATAAATATGACAAACTAATATGACATATCATCAATTATATCTACATTCTACTACCCTTTTACTAACTATAAATGCCATATCTAAAATCCATATACTCAAACACTTAACCAACACTTTTCCAAGCCATAATTAACATATTTTCATTATGGCATAATATGCACAAGAATGGACACTATATTACCCATACCAACATCAAAAAGCAAACAAATCATATTCTTATATTTCTTAATCATTTATTATACTTAGCATTCAATGTTTATGTCAATTCAAAACATTTCTCATCAATATGTAATAAACAAACTCAATTTACATATTAATGCATAAACACACTTCTTTGTCAACAATATTCTTTCTCAAATTTTCTCATCAATTCTACTTTCCCAATAGCATAAACATAAACACAAACACACAATCAATATTCAATAATTTCTCATCAACCAAACCAACTATTACATAATGACCCAACCTTACTACTTTTGGCCGAATTTCAACACTTCATCAACATCACAATACCCATCCACATAAACATCATATAATCAATCAAAATGCAATAAGGGCTACAATTACTCTTGGCCGAATTTCACATCTCACCAAGCCAATATAATTTTCAACTTTCCATCAATAAAATTTGCATATTCATATTCTCCATAATAAGATTAACACATATACATCATCCTTCACAATTCAAATATTCAATATCCAATCATTTCTCATAACACAACTTGAGGTAAATCTTAAATCAACTCAAATATGATTTACTTGCCTTAATTAGCACCACTTTTAGGTATCCAACTCTTGGATTCAAGTATTCTTCTCCTTCAATCTAAAACATATCCAAAAAATTGAGAATTCACACAATAAAACATTAAACACAAAACAAAACCCTAGATTCTTACCTTAGAACATCTTAAGAATAAAGGCCCTAACCTTAATTCACTTTTCTATAGATTTTTCTTTGAGAAATTGATGAAGAAATTGAGGGAAAATGGGTGGGAGTAAGTCGGTTACGGCAAGGGAGAATGCTAGGGTTCTAGCATTTTCCAAACTTAAATATATAAATTTATATATATACTTTCCCATTTTACCCTTGCACTTGGTAAAATTTACAACTTTGCCACTTGTTTTTTTTACCTAAATGCCCTCACTTTCAACATATTCTATGCCTTGTATAGTTTCATTTCATTCTCCACTTTTTCTTCTAACTCCATGTGAAAGGACCAGTTTACCTCTAGTGAAAATTTAATAAGAATTTCTACAAATTATTTTAAGGCAATTCCAAAGATATATTACTAAGGGTATGAGAATGTAATATATAATTTACATACCTTGGTGTGAGCATTACATGATTACAAAGCATATACAATATGAAACAATGTACCTAAAAACACCAGCTATCCACAAGGCAAAAAGATCAGCAAAACAACAAGTAGTAGGTTAGATGCCACCATCTAAACTTCAAAAGAGAAAAAAAAAAAAATATGTGCAACTTAAGCAAGCCTTTCTATGCAAAGGAGGGCCCCCAAACAACATGAAGATCAAACTGCTAGATACAACCTTCACCGCTAGACATTTGCTACAAACAACCAAACCAGCAGGAAAAAAAAAATACTAGTCTCAAAACACAAAGCAAAAAGCTTAACTAAGGGGAAGAAACCTGGCAACCAAAAATAAACACCCTCTCTTCCTTGCCCTCAACCAAGACCAACTCAATTCCATAAGCCAGAAGAAACAACAACCAAGAACCAACATAATTCAAAAATAGCTCCTGCACAACAGGCAACACTTTACAGAGGACAACTTAGTAACAACCTGACAACTCACACCAGTAAATCAAAATAGGCCACTTCAACTTATCAGGAGCTAAAAACCAGCAAGAGCAGTGCAACCACCCAAGGATTAATACCCTAATCAACCAACACAACCAGCATAACAGGCTGATAAGATATCTTCTTCGAATTCATTCACAAGTTTGAATATGTTGGATACGACCTATAAGCGACTGACATTTCGTTGTAATTCTGGAAAATGTAAAAAAATGACTTAATAAATTATTCGTACACCAAAAACAAGGGTATGAAATTAATGAATTGTACCTAACTTAATTTATGACCTCCTTCTTCACGTCCCTGGAGGTTAATCACATCTTCAAAAGGTTCATTCGTTTGCTTGGTTTCTTGGGAACCCCCATAATACAATTGATTCAAGGATGTCCTACCAGTCGCCTTTTCATGAAATTTCTCTACTTTACATTTACGTACAATATGTTCAACGTTCGATTGCTTCCTTTTGAATGGAGGTCGACCTTTGAAACGAACAGCCTGGGGAGTTAGAATTTTATTGCTTGCCTAAGTGGAATTAGCGTGAACACTATCAAAATTCGATCCACTATGACATGACATGTCACAATTTTATCAATCCCAGCAACAAGTTATTTTGACAATAATTTCTTCTTCATGTTAGTAATTATTTGCATCACCATATTACGATCATCAATATTGGTTGAGGCAAATCAGCCACCTCAGAGAATGAATTGGACAACTGATGAAATCGTTCTCCTTCAGCAGTTGTGCTCCAGCTATTATAACTAATTCTAACCTACGTGTGACATCTATGTACATTTTTCCTCCACCTTCTTAAAATGAACGTTTCAAGTATATGATAATTCTCTTTATGAAGCAACACCCATATTGCAAGTTGACAAATAATCTCTCTAAACTCAAACAATTGACAGTTGCAATGAACATCACAGCCATGATTATCACATCAAACTACAAAAGGCACACTACGACAGGTCTCCCCAACCCCCGATAACTTCTTTTACAATATATTCAATTCCAGATTCAATGGCTCTAAAAGAAGATATCTCACAATGCATCTTAACAGTTAGCTATTGTTGAAACTTTTTGAATTTTGCAGTCGTGTATGCCTTTTGAAATTGTTTCTCCATTGGCTAATCGGTTATGCAAGGGATCCAAGCCACGATCTAAAATCGGCCTCCTTTTCCTTTTCTACTTTATCATGCAATGCATTATCATATTGTTCTACAAACTGTTTCAAAGTGGTTTTTGAATTTACATACCTGCCAAAGAATGCATTCATACTTTCACTCTATTAAGTGGTAGACATACCTACCTGAAAGGTGTCTTTTACAAACGCTAGCACCCAATGTTGTCTTTCATTATATAATCCAAGTAACCACTCATTATCATGAAGGTTGTATTTACCAATGAATTCAATCCAACGTTGTTCGAACTCCTCACGTATCAATGAATGATACATAACATTTTGCAAAACAAACTTAATACGTTCATATTCGTAATAACCCATTAACTTTTTCGACAATTTCTTCATTATGTGCCACAAGCACCATCTATGTCATGTACCGGGAAACACAATCTTGATTGCATTTTGCATCGCTTTGTCTTGATCAATGATTATTGCCTTTGGAGCACAATTCCACATACATGCAAGCCAAGATTCAAAAAGCCAGAAAAAAGCATGTGTCCTCATGGGAGATTAACCCACAATCTAAAAGTGTTGAATGCCCATGATGGTCAACACCAACAAATGTCGCAAATGACATATCATACTTGTTGGTCAAGTATGTTGTGTCAAATGTGACAAAGTCACCAAATTCCCTAAATGTTGTCCTACTTCTCACATTCACCCATATAACATTCTATAATCGACCCTCCTCATCTAAATCCATTATGTAGAAGGAATTTGCATTATCTTTTTGCATCTTCAAATAATATTTTTTGATTGCATAAGCATCCCCGGCACCAAGTCACATACTTCTAACTTTTTCAATATAGTTCCTACAATCTTTTTGCAAGAAAGTCAATCTCAGCACCGCCTGCTTCAACTAACATGGAATTGAACTTTTTATTCGGTCTAATACCAACCCTATCAGTAACTTCAAGCCTCTTTTTCACTCATGGTTGTATTACACGATTGCTCTTGAAATATATAGTTTTCGGTGGGCTACTGAGTTCATGGTTATGATCTAACCCCACTGAACATATTTGCCATTTTTCGTCACCACGTACGAATGCAACAACCCGAGCCTTAGAATCTGTTTTTATCACTGGGTACAACTTAAAAGCATTTCGGGTGTTACTACTTGACTTCCCAATACAAGAACAAGCTAGTGTTGCGATTTTCACCTCTCCATCATATCATTTCCTTGAAGATCTTATAATAACTTCAAACCCAATTTTATTCTCGTAGCTTCTGTAGTATTCGAGAACATTATCAAGTGAATAAAAAACCATCCCAAGTTTCGGCTCCCATTCCTCCTCTGCACTTCATTTATCTTCAACTTCTTCAAATATTATCCTAGTTCATTTACATTATAATACCTAGAATTAGAATCTAATAAGACAACAAAAATGTTAGAAACAAATCATCAAATTTTTCTTTTCAAACTACACTTACTTGTGCATATACAAAATTTTATCATTTATCGTACAAACATGAGTACTCATTCATACTTAATAATAACCTCATTTCATTACAATACTTACCTTTTCAATATTAGAAACTGAAGCCTTTAACTATTCATTTATATCCTCTATTGTCTGGTCCAATCTACATATATGTTCCTCCATGTTATTAGCCTTCATTTCTACCTCCTCTGCAAAACCCTTAACAACTTAAACTCATTTCGAATACAATGAACTAAACTAAAATTGTGTACTAAAAAGCATGCATGTTAGCAATAAAAACAATACCAAAAATGTGTATAACATTGATGTTTCATGTCTTTGTTTAGTCAAACTACATTTACTTATGCAACATATTAAGGGCCCGAACCCACAGTGCCTTCAATCACAACATTATTTTTATCAACGTCGATGGGTATGGTACAAGATGTAAATGGGAAGACAACATTATGTTTGTTTGATTGTGGTCATCAATGCCAAACTCTATTAATAAATTAAATGAAATGGGTTTTGGAAATTTTCAAACATTAACACAATAATAATTTCTATCTTATACACACTTATATTGCCCCAATCAAAACATGAAGCTGAGGAAAAAATTTCGAACATTGATTAGTGCAATCTTAGAGTTGTTTGCAGAGTTTTGTTGTTAAGGAACAGTTGAACGGCTTTATAAGGCTCCTTTCAGTATAATATTGTTTATTAAAAAAAAAAACTTATACACACTTATACATGGTTCAGCACTTAAAAGCACCAAGCAAGTGTTATGTTCCATTTCTCCTAATAGTAGCAAGCAAGTAAGAGAGCCCATTGAGTGAGTAAGCTCTTACCACTCAAAAGGAACTCTTAGCGGTCGGTGAAAGTGACAAATACGGTGGCAATGGTGGACGTCGTAGCCGACTGATAATCCTACATTTTCATTGTTTTGCATTAGAGTTTATTAGGGTTTTACATGCTTTCCATTCAATTTTGGTCATGATTTCTACCTAATTTTACTTATTTTATGTTTCAGGCAAAAACAATTTTGTGGAGTGAAACGTGATGATTTTAAGTCTTATGATGAGAAGAAGAATATGAATTAGAATATTGGAGAAGTCTTGAGGTGAACTTAAAACGTTTTGGAAGCTCAAATCGACTGGAAGCCAAAAGGAATGAAGATTCAAGGGAAGAAGCAGCCAAGGGCAATTATGTAATTTTAGCATCTAGAAAACAAGACTTCGCCTCGACAAAGCTTTTCTTTCACTACGGCTGAAAATTCTTTGGAATGTCGGGCATATTTACTTCATTGCGACAAAGTTGGAAAATTTGTTAAAAACTTAAAATGAATCGTTTCGTCTAAGGCTTTTTTATTCTAGGGTTTTGTGCTACTATAAATTAGAAAGTTAGAGTTTTTCATAAGGAGTTCGACCAGAGTTCGATCGAGGTTCAACCATGGAGAATGGGTTTTGAAGAAATGAAGAGATATTGAAGATCCAAGCCATTTTTGAGAAGATTTCTTGTTTCTTTCATCTTATTTTCATGATGAATTCTGATTTTCTTACTTTGTATTTGTTTTTTTGTAGTTGTAGTATGAGCTAATTTGTTTTAGTTAGGGTTTTGATGGATCCTTGTTTACAATGATTTAATTTATAATATTCTTGTTATTTCAAGTTCTATTGTCATGATTAAGTGTTTATCTTTATTTTAATGCATTTGAATGTTGGGTTTTTGTTCAAATGGTTTGTCAAGCGTGATGAGACTGAGAAGTGATTCATGTGTTAGATTATTGAGATAGATACCCTAGGTTGATCGAAAACTAGAGATTAATAAACGCGACCTTTGAAATCTAGGATGAATTCCATTAGCTTAAGAGACCTTGAACTATTAAACTTCAATTTATGGTGGAATAGGTGGGGTGGTATAACTCGAGAGAGTGCCAAACAATTTAGGGAATTCGATTTTTAATCATTGCCTTAGAATTTGGATTAATAGGATGCATGGATTAGGTTTGAGTAACTTGGTGAAGTTATAAACCCTAACTTCTTTATCATTGACTAGTAATTCACTTTTGAGTTAATCTTAGTTTTAATTTCAATTTCAATCGTTTTTAATTGTTGGCTTTAATTTAGTTAACCATTTCCCATCAATTCAATCTTAACGTAATTCAATTAGAAATAATAATTCGGTAATTAACACGTAATCTTTGTGGGACGATACTCTCCACATCACTATTATTACTTCTTGCAACTAGTGCACTTGCTAACCACACATCTTAGCGCGTATCAAGTTTTTGCCGAGGATTGTTTGTGTGTTAATATTGATAGTTTCTAGTTTATACTAATTTGAAACTTTACTTTTAGTTGTATTTTTATGGTTGTTTGTTTTAAATTTTTTTTCGATCTTACGCTTTGAATCTATTCTCTTGTAGTGTATACGAGGAGTTAGAAATCAAAATTTGGTTCCTCTTGATCCAGAAATTGAGAAGAGACAAAGGCAAGAGACATTGGTGGTAGTAATGGCGGACAATATGATGTTAACAGAGCTTGTCGTTCCTACGATAGAGGGATGTAGTCAGAGCATAACAAGGTTGTTTGTCTAGCAAACAATTTTGAGATTAAGCCGGCTATCATCCAAATGATTCAGCAATCGATTCAGTTTGGGGGTAATGTTTGTGAGGATCCCAATTTGTACATAACAAACCTTTTGGAAATATGTGATACATTCAAGCACTAAGAAGTGACGGATGATGGTATTCGGTTGAAACTATTTCCATTCTCATTGAGAGCTAAAGCTCAAGGCTGGTTAATGTCACTACCAGCAGGAACTATCACTACATGGGAGAATCTAGCACAAAAGTTCCTTACAAAGTATTTTCCTTCGGCTAAATCAACAAGGATGAGAAACGACATCACTTCATTCATGCAAAGCGATAATGAGTCATTATATGAAGCATGTGAGAGATATAAGGAGTTGTTGAGAAAGTGTCCACATCATGGTTTGCCTATTTGGATGCAAGTGCAAACCTTGTATAATGGGCCGCTAATCAACATTCAAACCATGATGGATGTGGCATCCGAATGAGCGCTAAACAACAAGACACCAGAAGTCACCTTTGAGTTACTTGAAGTTTTGGCAAGCAACAACTATCAAAGACCTAATGAACGAATGATACCAAATAAGAATATGGGTCTACATGAAGTTGATGCCTTCACTGTATTGTCTGCCCAGCTAGCTACACTTAAAAAGGAAATAGGAGGTATGCAAGTTAATTATGTTTAAACGCCTCAACTAACTTGTGATATTTGTGCAGGCAATCATGCAAGTGTAGAGTGCCAAGTGGGGAACGCATTTGCTTTTTCATCCTTTGAGCGAGTAAACTACATGGCTGGGACTCAAAGACCACAAAGCAATCCATACTCTAACACATACAATCCAGGGTGTAGAAACTACCAAAATTCATGGAGTAATCAAAGAGTAAATCATTAGCCACAAGATCAACGGTTGTCAAAGTTGGATGATATGTTTGGGAAGTTCATGCATGAAACCACAAACTTCATGAATGAGACGAGAGTTAAATTCAGAAATCAAGGAACATCCATTAGAAATTTGGAGATTCAAGCGGGGCAGTTGTCTGAGCAACTTTCACAGAGATCTCAAGGTTCTTTGTCGAGCACAACGGTCACAAATCCTAGAGAGCAATTCAATGTGATAACATTGGGGAATGGTACAGTTTTGGAACAACCTTAGAAAGAGAAAGAGTTAGAAGAGTTAGAAGAAGAGGTTAATGAAAAGATTATAGTCGAAGAGAAAGTCACAGAACCAGCCAAGGAATAATTGAAGAAAGAGAAAGCACCGATGAGAAAGAATGCAGAGAAGTCACTGTATCCTGAGATCCCATCGGAGCTTGCACATCACATTCCTCCAGTTCCATTTCCACAAAGACTCTGAAAAAAAAATCATGATAAGCAATTCTTTAAATTTCTTGATGACTTTAAAAAGTTGCATATTAACATTCCTTTTATAGAAGTGTAGCAACAAATGTCAAGCTATGCAAAGTTTTTGAAAGAGATTGTTTCTAACAAACTAAAGTTGGAAGAGGACGAGACTGTGGTGGTAACGAAAGAATGTAGCGTCATACTTTAGAAGAAGTTACCGCCAAAACTTAGAGATCCAGGAAGTTTTACTATTCCTTGTACTATATGAGATATCCAATTTGATAGAGTTTTGTGTGATTTTGGTTCTAGTATTAACGAAATGCCTCTCTGTGTTTTTAGGAAGCTTGGTATTGGTGAAATGACACCTACAATGATGTCTCTCCAATTGACGGATAGGTCAATTAAGCATATACGAGGGACTGTAGAAGATGTTTTTGGTAAAGGTGGATAAATTCATATTCCTGGTTGATTTTGTAGTGCTTGACATGGAGGAGGATAAAGAGATACCTCTCATCTTAGGACGACCATTTCTTGCAACTGGAAGAACTTTAATTGATGTTCAACAAGGGAAGCTCATTATGAGGGTGCAAGATGAAGAAATTGCATTAAATGTCTTAACACTATGAAGTTTCCATCAGAATCAAAGTCTTCTTTCAAAATTGATGTTATGGATAAGTTAGTAGTCAAAACTTCCAAAGATGACAATCCTAAGTTACCACTTGGGGGATGCATGATCAAGTCAAAGAAGACTGATGAGGAAGATCCTAAGGTGAAGGTGTGTGCAATACACTTATAGGAGTTACAATCAATCACTCCGCGTCACAGACAACAATTTGAAGAATTGGATGTAATTGCAAACAAGTTGCAATTTTGGAAACCTGAAATCAAACAAACATCATCTTATACTAAGTACGCTTGCAAGAATTTGAAGTTTTGTAAAGATGCCTGTAAGAGTGCGAGAATCACTAAAGGAAGGACCAAGAAGTGGCAGTGGGAAGTTAAGCAAACCATAAAGAGTGTGTCCGAACTAGTTGGCCAACAAGCGAAACACCATGTAACAAAAGATGACCGGGTTGTGATTTACTTAGATAGTTCAGATTGACGAAGGACCATGGGAAAGTCATGTAAGGATTTGTTTAAATAAAATATGGCAACGAAAATGTTAATACAAAAAATTTTAAACAATCCTAAGCCAGAATCCGGATGAAGAATATATATATTTAAGCATAGACAAATAAAATAAACCCGAAGATGGATTTATACCTGCGTTGATGACTCCTTCAATTGGTGATTTAATTCTCTATTGATTCAAATGAGAATCACACTTTGAAGTCCACACGAAGATAATTCAAACACTCGAATGCTAGTGAGAATGAATGGGTAAAGGAATAATGAAGAAAAATTGAATTTTTCTTTACACAAAAGGAGACTCACGATTTTCACAAAGGGAGACACGGGGTAAATTGTTGGGGCTAATCGTTTTTGAATTTGGGGTGTGAATCGCAGGAAATGGAAGTTGTCAGGAGGCTTGTGCAAGAAAATGAAAGCTACTGGACAAAAAGGTGATTTTTCAGATTAGTATATAAAGGAGAGAAATGGAGAATTTCTCTCATTTCACTCATTTGTAACGTTGGAGAGGAAG
>WYDK02064255.1:0-11520 GCA_009867345.2 Toxicodendron radicans | reverse complement strand
TAAACATAATTTTCACCTTATGAGCTTTCATTTGAATCCCCATTTTTTCTTCTAATTCCTTGTGAAAAGACCATTTTGCCCTTGTTGAAGTTTTAATCTATTTTCACACAATTTCTTTTAAGGGCTTTTCATATGAGTTACTCTAAGCGTATGAGAATGTAAAATACATAGTTTTACGTACTTTGTCTCAGGTATTACAGTGTGCATGTAGGTAATTTCTTTTTCTAAGTCACCATGGGCTCATATAGTGATGCTCACAGGTTCCCCATCGCAACAACCTTCTTTTTCTTTCTTTAATTATTTTTATAAGTTGTTGTAATATTTTAAACATACTTCTTCAATAAATTTTGTATGTCTTGCTCATGCATGAACTTAAATGATTATGCAATTATAAATTTCTTTTCTTTTCTTTTCTTTTCTCTTATTTTCTTTTTTAATATTCTTCTTAATATATATATATTAGGTTTACATGCATGATATGCAACTCTTATGCATACACAAACCTATTACTAGTATCAAAAGTGCAATTACTTCATTCACATAATATTTGGCCATTAACTTCACTTGACATCCAAGACATTTGCCAATTCAAAGCATTTCTCAACAACTTGCATTAAACAAAGGCAAACAACCTATTTAAGCATTAACACTTTCTTCATCAACATCATTCTTTTTCAAACTCTCTCATAAATTCTACTTTCTTCAATGGCATAAACACATTCAAACATTTAAAACTCAACACATTCTCATTAACCAGGCCAAGAAAAAGCATCATGGCCCATCCTTACTACTTTGGCCGAATTTCAACACTTCTATATATGACAACAATTTCATCATTTCATCAAGATCTTCATCACATTTTCATCAAACAAACGTAAAAAACCAATCAATTAGTGCATATACTATGATGGCCGAATTCTACTATTCACACTTTCATCACAAAATTCAACTTTTCATCAAGCTTATTCCATTCTTCAAACAACTACAACAACTACAACATGAAAACATCATTCTTCACTATCAAATCCATCAAATTTTCAACACTTTCTCATCAAAACACATAATATCATTCTTTAAAATTTCAATCAATTAAGGAATCAAACTCAAATATGATTTACTTACCTTAATTTGCTTCACCTTTTGCTACACAACTCATTTGATTCAAGTACTATTCTCCTTCAATCTAAATCATGCAAGAACTCATAAGAATTTAAACTTTCAAGCACTAAAAACACGTTTATAAACTTAAATCTTACCTTAGGAAGGCTTAAAATTAGAAATTCTACAATTTAACACTAATTTCCTCTTGATTTTCTTTTAAAATTTGTGAAGAAATTTGAGGGAAGTGAGAAGGATGGAGGCAGCACAAGGGTGATAGAATGGCTAAGGTTCTATCATTCACTTGCTTATATATATAAACTTATATATATAGTTTTCCATTTTACCCTTGCACTTGGTGAAAATTACAACTTTGCCACTTATTCTTTTACCTAAATGTCCTCATTTTCAACGTATTCTTCACATTGTCTAGTTTCATTTCATTCCCCACTTTTTCTTCTAATTTCATGTAAAAAGACCATTTTACCCCTAGTGAAAATTTAATAAGAATTTCTACAAATTCTTTTAAGGCAATTCCAAAGAAATATTAAGGGCATGGGAGTGTAGTATATAATTTATGTACCTCAACGTGGGCATTACATAATTCTCTAGGGTTCGATATCCGTTTACTCAAATTGTATTACTTGTTCAATTTCGTACGCTTGCGAAAATCCTGTCATTCATCAAGGCCGAGGTACAAAAATAGTGTCAACCTTAATTAGATACACCCTTGATATTTTAATATTCAGTTATTGGAACAATGACCAGTGAATAAAATTGGATTAAGCAACAACTTAGTCCCAATGTGGCCACAAATTTATGAACGTTGCCAATACAACCAAACTATGCGGGGAGATACTTCTCCCATACCCAAGAGTGATGAATCCTCTGTTAATCCACCATAGCCCTAATACACTTCTTGATGCAACCAACCACTAACGTTCTGATAGTCTTAAATAGAACTACGTTGGACTAGCGTCAAACTACACCAATCGATGCACAAAGTACTTCGGTGATCTCAAGTCTAAAGATCACATGCACCACCATTCGTTAGACGATCCTTTCCACGAACATTGAGGTTACCATCTATGTGGAATCCTCTAGTGGGCAAGTCTAGTGAACTTGCTCATGAAGCAAGCACATATGTGTCACACTAGGTCGTCACCTAACAACCTTGACAAGTGAGATCTGTCACTTCCTTTCGATAGGGACTTTAAACCCGATGATAGCTTTAATGTATTATCTATACCCTTAGTAAGAATAATATTAGGGCTACAGACGTTTCTATAATAGCCATCATATCAGCTCATAGGATTCTCACTATCTAGATTATAAACACTCGATACCCTCATCATGGTTATACTATTCTAAGGGCATAAATTCAATGTATAATTAAACAAGATTTACATAATGTAGAAAATTGTCTTTTATTTGATATATTAATAAGTTCTTATAAAGAGTCAATTTTACAATAGGATTGGTTCTTGGGCACCTACACTAATAATCTCCCACTTGCACTATAGCCAATCATTCATGTATTTAATACCAGATGATGCTAAGTGTCTGTCATACTTCTACTGCGACAGAGCCTTCGTTAGTGGGCATGTTACGTTGTCATCAGTAGGTACTCTGCATATCTGTACATCGCCTCTCCAAATGATCTCTCTGATCAGATGGTAACGTCTGAGTATGTGTTTGGATCATTTGTGAGATTGTGGTTCCGTAACCTGAGATATGGCACCATTGTTATCGTAGTAAAGCTCTATTGGATCAACAATGCTCGGGACCACTTCAAGTTTAGTAATAAACTTTTTGATCCAAATCTCCTCATTGGCCGTATTGGATAATGTAATGTACTCAACTTCCATTGTAGAATCTGCTACGATGCTTTGCTTAGAGCTCTTCCAACTCACTATAACGTTGTTGACGCAAAACACATATCCTGATTAGGATTGAAAATCATCTTTGTCGGTCTAAAAACTTGCATCACTGTATCCTTTAAGAGTGAGCTCCTCATCCCCTCCATAAACTAAGAATGCATCCTTAGTCCCTTTTAGGTACTTAAGGATATTATTAACTACTATCTAGTGTTTTTCACTTAGATTCGATTGATATCTGTTACAAATGCTCAATGCACATGTGATATCAATATGAGTACATAATATGGCTTACATGATCGATCCAATTAAAGATACATATGGTATCTTGCTCCTCTTTTCTCTCTCTTCTTGTGTTTTAGGACACATATCCTTAGAGAGATATACACCATGTGAAATTGGAAGAAATCCCTTGTTGAATTCTTCCATAATGAATCTCTTTAGAACTTTATCTATGTATGTACTCTAATTTAAGCCCAGCAGCCTATTCGATCTATCACGGTAGGTCTTTATTCCAAGGATATAGGGTCCCTCTCATAAGTCCTTCATGGAGAAGTAAGTCTTTACCGACTACTGATAATCCTAAATTTGTATTGTTTTATGCTTAAGTTTATTAGGATTATCAGATGCTTTTTACATAGTTTTGATCCTGAATATCACTTAATTGCGTTATTTTCTATTTCAGGACAAAACAGGCTCAAGAAGCAAAACATGACATTTACAGCGCATTTTTGTAAAGAAAAGCATCATCCAGAAGTTTTTTGAAGTCCTGAGATGATTAGAAGAAGTCTCAGACGCGTTGGGAAGTTATCGGAAGCCAAAATGGTTGAATATCAAAGCAGTGGCAAAACTATAAATATTGCTTCAAATCAAGAGAATGTCGCTGCCACGACAAACTCTTTGAAATTTTTGTCTCACGGGATTTCTACTTGTCGCCGCTTCAAATCAAGAGAATGTCAATTTTTGAAACGCTGCGTTTAGCATTTCATTGATTTTAGGTTAGTTTCTTTAGGAGTATATCAAGGGGCTGAATTTTGTAAAAAAATATACTCTTTTTTTTTAAGGTTAGGGTTTGAGACAAAAACCCTTAGCTTTAGGAAAACCATACAACAAAAGGGGATTGTTTCTTGTAAAGACGGTTAGTTTAGAAGGGGTTTTCACATTTTGATTCATATGCTGAAGGGAGGAACCACGGTTTTGAGGTTTGTCCTCCTCATTCATCTGTAACTAAACACTACTTTCGTATCCAATGTATCTTCATTTGAAGGCTTGATGATTTAATGAAAGATTTACTTGATATCTCATATCTTTTGCACTCTTGTTTCATTTATTGTATTGATTGAATGCTTACATTGATGTCATTGACTGATTGTCCTTGTTTAGGACTGATTATCTTTGCTATAGGTTGATTATCATTGCTAAATATTGATTATCTATGTGATTGATTGATGTTGGACTTGAGATAAGGTTGGGTATTGCAAAATACCCACTTGATGAGCTCTTTTAAATGATTGATTCGTATGTGTGCATACGCCCTGCCTTGTATGGATTGGTTTTGTGTGAATTGAGCCCTTGCATTTAATGGGTTCTTGCTCACTAGGTTAGACTAAACGCCCTAGCTAAGTTAGTGGCAAAAGCACTATGTAAATTCTGAATGCCCTACGGTAATATCTTAGTTTTGTGAGCTTAACCCTTGAGTAGATTTGAGATATTGGTAATGTGATTAAAATTGTCAAGCCGGATAATGATGGTGAAATTGGATACCGAAGCCCTTTTATTAGTATCTATCTTTTCATTCCTATTTACTTTAACTGTTGTTAGTTAACTGTTAATTTTAGTTGTTTTAATCTTAATCTCATCCTTGTTTAAATTCATGCTTAAGAATTAAGGCTTAGTTCATAGACTAGTTAGGCACTTAAAAATCTCTGTAGGTTCGACCCTTGCTTGTGAACACTTTATTTCAACACAATTCGTATACTTGCGAGGTTTAATTTGATACCATTAAGTTTTTGGCACCGCTGTCGGGGATTTGATTTAAGTTGCTAGACTTATCTTATAGTGAATGCCTTAATTTTTGTTAATATCATTTTATTCATTCTTTTTAATTTTGTATAGATTACATTTATATGTTTGGTATCTTTATTGTTCTTCTTATTTTGTGAATGCAAGGTCATCGATCGTTGGACGAAAAGTTAGTTGCTTACATGAATAGAGTCGACCTAATTGGAAGAAAAAGAAGAGCGCCAGAACCTTCAAAGGACTCACCAGAGTCAGAATCAGAGATAGCAGTCTTGGAAGATCCACCACATACAGTGAAGGAATACAGTCATCCTATGATAGAAACATCACCGTCATGCATTATTCTCAACAATGCAGCCCGTAACTATGAGTTGAAGCATATCCACTTCCAAAAACTTCCCTCATTTCATGGGATGGCTACGGAAGATCCTTTAACTTTCATCCGAGATTTCTACTCTAATATTCAAACATTTCCTTTGTAGGGTTTGTCTGAAGATCAACTACGTATGAGATGTTTTCCATATACATTTAATGACGTAGCCAAGTCGTGGTTTATGTCTCTACCACCAGCCTCACTCACCACATGGTAAGCATTATATAACAAGTTCATAGATAAATATTATTCTCATGCCAAGACAATAGAGCTGCAAAGTAAGATTGGTACATTCACTCAACTAGATGGTGAGTTGTTCCATGAAGTGTGGGACCGATTTAAAATGCTATTAGTTTAGTGTCCACATCATAGGTATCCCTTGGAGTTATTAAACCAACCATTTTATGATGGACTGACACAGGCTTGCCAAGCCATAGTTGATAATGCTGCAGGTGGTGCTATGGGAGAAAAGACTGCAACCGAGACTTACGCGTTATACGAGATGCTAGGAGCCAATTCAAAACAAAAGAATGTTAGAGGGAGAGATAAAGGAGTTTATGGAGTGAACTCTAACATTGAGTTGGCTATGCAAGTGTCTGAATTAGCAAAGCAAGTCAAAACAATGTGCACCATGATGACTGGGCAAGGACAAGGTAGCTCTCAAGAGGTATGTGTTATTTGTCGTAATTTTGACCATAAGACTAACATTTGTCCTTCTAGTGAAAGTTTTCTAGAATTCAGGGAGCAAGCCAACGCGATGAATTCCTTCAACCCAAGACCGAACAATCCATATTCGAACACATAAAATTCGGGTTGGAGGAATCACCCAAACTTTTCTTGGAACAACAACAACAACAACCAACCTTAATAAAGTCAAAATATGCAACCACGACCCAACCAAAACTTCCAGCCATGAAGACCATCTTTGGAGAACACTCTGAACAACTTTATCCAAGTGTCTCAGAAAAACCATGAGAGATATGAGCAAAGATTTCATCAACAAGACACATCCATAAAGAAAATGGAGGTCCAAATAGGGCAAATTGCTGAAGCACTACAAGGTCACACACCGGGAAAACTATTAGTGTAGGTGCCCTAGAGCCAATAATATTGTAATTGACTCTTTGTAAAAACATGATTAATTTATAATAAAAGGCATTTTCTATATCAGACCCTAGTATGTACGACCATATGAAATGATATATGCTAGAATATTGGTTGAATCATGATGAGAGTATCAAGTGTTTAAAATCTTGATAGTGAGAACTCTATGATCAAATAAGATGATCATTCTTAAAACATCCATAGCCCCAGTATTATTCTGAATTAAGGGCACAGATAATACGGTAAGACTATCATCGTGTTGAACGACCCAGTTAAAAGATAATGATAGATCTTGCTTATCAAAGTTATTAGGAGATAACTTGGTGTGAAACATGGGTGCTTACTTTATGAGAAAGTTCATTGGACAGACCCATAAGAGGATTCCATATAGATGGTAACCCCAGTGTCTATAGAACAATCCTCTAACGGATGGTGGTGCATGTGATACTTTGACTTGAGATCACCGGAATGCCACGCGTGAACATTGGTGTGGTTTGACATTAGCCCAACGTAACTCTCTTTAGAGTTATCAATACTGTAGTCGTTGGCCATATTGAGAAGCACATCGTGACTATGGTGGATCGACACAGGATTTGTCACTCCCAGGTGCGGGAGACATTATCTTAGATAGATATTCGATGAGTGATTACAACCCCAAATCGGTGGCCACAATGGAATTGAGTTGGTGCTCAAATCCAATTTATATTTTTGTTGTCACTCGGATAATCGGATATGAATACATCAAGGCACTCATTTGAAGTTGACACTATTTCTGTACTTCAAGCCTTGATGAGATAAGAGATGACGAAATGATTGAATCGCATAGTAACCATACCGTTGACAGGTTTTAGTTTCGTTGAATCTGAATCTATCGGGTGGCCATGATGTCTTGCTAGAGACCAATCTTGGTCTGCGTTCGGTGAGCCGATTATTTAGGATTGCTGATGCAAAAACTCGCACCAACCAAAGAGATCCGGTTGGTCTTGATCGGAACCGGAACAGATGTGTACGTGGCTTGAAAACCCAGTAATGAACAGTAATCAATAGTAATCAACACAAACAAGTAAAGAACATACAAGATTTTTAAAGTGGCTCAGCCTCTATATTGAGAGCCTACGTCCACTGTAGCAAGAATACTTTTTATATTGAATAATCTATAAAACCTCCAGCCTCTCGGAATCCCCTCTTCATATTTTTACAGAGGCTTTTATAGTGTTCTTTCATACAAGGTAAGTTAAACTTTAAACGGAACTTTATCTCAACAAGGAAAACAATCCCGACATTTATGGGATGAGATAAGAATATGGAATTTGAATCAGATCATATCCCTATCACCAAGGGATAAGATTTGTCATATCAGCTTGCTGTGATCCTGTTGAACACCTTTCACTGGTACGACCAGAGTTTTCTGTCGACCTTTTGGGCGGTCTCACCAGGCGCCTTCCTAGATTAACAAAGACCAGCTCGTCAACTTCCCCAAGCATCATTCCCCGAATGTCAGCTTTAGGCGGGTTATTCTGAAAAACCCCACACAACATCTACCCCCCAGTGTTTGGAGGTCGCTTGTCGAAGTGCAAACACTTTACTGAGTGAGCCCGCCCCTTGGGACACTGATTCGTCTCCTTTGGTAACTGTCGGGCTGTCTCATCTCATTTAAATGCAGTCTTTTCTTTTATTACTGCTGATAGATCGGTCACGTCGTTTCATGTGTCAACGGGTGTAATGATGGGCCTTGACGATTGGACTCTCACCGTCGGATGGATGCCACGCGTCATTGTCAATGGTCGAGATCGCCCATTCATTCAAGGGTCAGGATGGTTCGCCTGAATCGACGATTAGGGTTGGTGCCCGCTCCCTTCAAACTTTCCCTATAAATACGGGCGTCCTCTTCACTATGCTACTCTACTGTGCATTTTCCTTTGCTATTTTCTTCCTTGAGAGATTTCCTTCTTCCGTTCTGGCTTTCTGTGCTTATTTCTCCAGCGCCTCACTCCGTTCCTTTCTTCAGGTAAGTAATTCTTTCCTTGGTTTCTTGGCATTTTCTTTCCATATTGTGTGTTGGTTGTTTGATTGACATAGAGTGTGCATGTTAACTTGTTCAACTTCCTTAGGAGTAGTTTAGGCCATTTTCTTTGAATTTCTTGCCGGAAGTTGTCCGATAAGTAGTAGATGAATGATTAGGCCGTCGGATTCTATTTCTGGATTCTGGTATTTTAGGATGAAATTTTCCCGGATTTGGCCCGATCTCGCGAGCTCGACTTTGGGCTCTCTTAGGCACCTGACATGATTACAAGTGTCTATGTTTCCGGCTTAAAAGCTCGACCATAACACTTTTTTAATCTGTGTTTCAGGTGTCTAAGCCCCCATGTCGCAGTCCGTATCTAGCATGAGTATCGATGCATTGTTCAGGGATGATGCTGCCCGCTCAGATGCGGAGTCCAGCAATCAGTCTGACAATTCGATCCCTGCAGAGACCATACAACACCAAACTGTTTTGAAAAAAGACCCCTTCACTTCCATAGGCGAGGAAGACCTCGCCGATATTAGGAAGCGCTATTCTATTGAAACCCCCTTGATGCTACCAACGGGGTATATCCGGAAAATGCCCCCTGCGGGCTAGTGTGCCATAACTGAAACCCTGCTTAGATGCAGGTTTTCCATTCCGCCCCATCCCTTCATCCTGGGCGTGCTCCAATACTATGACCTCGCCCCGCTTCAGCTGACGGCGAACTCATATCTGATAGTAATCGAGCTATTTATAGCCTTCCAAGTTTATTTCCAGAGCGATCTCACCATTGACGAGCTCGCTTTTCTGTACAAAATTAAAAAGGGTCAGGATGCCACTTATTATTTGTCTAAAACCGGGAAAAAATTCAATGGCTTGGCCAAGATCCCGGGCAAAATCAAGAATTGGGATTCTAATTATTTCTTTTTTGACTGGGCTGGAGATGGCGTCTTTCGGGGAGACGCATGTAAGTGCGTCGTGTATTCTCACGGCGTCATTCATAGATGCCTTCTTCATTGCTATTGATATTGACTGATTGACTAACTTTTTCCTTTTTCACTTTTTTTTATAGCGAACCGTAACAGGCAACTTCTTCCGAACTTTGACACCTCCCGGCTCGACCAATTCAGCTCGCTTTCGAAGAGTCAAAGACAGGTCGGGCAGCTTGTCCACACTTCGAACCTGATCAAGTACGGTTTCTACCCGAAGTCAGCCAAGTTCACCATTGCCTACATATCATTGCCTCGCAAGATGGGGAGTAAGTGTCGGGCTATTATTTTCAATTCCGCACTGTCAATCTTTTATTAATTTGTCACACTTGTTTGCAGAAACCAAATATGCTGCTAAGCCTATAAATTATAAAGCCTGCTCGTCCTCAAAGAAGAGCACGACTTCGGCCGAGGGGAGTAGCCTTGCCTCCCCGCCAGTGGCGACCACTCCTAAGGTTTCCGCCCCAGTGGTGGCGATCTCGGAGGTTCTTGCTCCTCCGATCTCTATAGTCGTCGCTTCACCGGCCCCAGCGTATCAAGGGGCATCTGGGGTGAAGCGAGCTAGGGGCCCATCTCAAGAGGCTCCGAGTGCCAAGAAGGCGGCCAAGGAGACCGTCGCGGGCCCGAAGAAGAGCTTTTCCCCTGGCAAAAGCGCAAAGGTCCCAGTGTCTAAGGGCAAGGAAGTGGCGGTCGAGGCATCTGCTCGCCCCAGAGCTGAGTCCGACAGCAAGCAGTTGGACAAGAAAATACATGCTCTTATCAAGTCTTTCGCCTACAAGGTTGCGACCGGGGCATCGCTAATAAAGGAATTGATGTCGGACAAACTGTGGGAGCAGTTTACCGACTTGCCCGCCCACAGTCAGCTATACAACACTGCTCGGGTGATGGGCAAAGTAATTTGTTCGACCTTGCTTGTTTCACGCATTTTTTTTTCTTTTTTTTTTTTTACTGACGATCACACTTCTTAGGCTTATAGCATGCTGGCTCATCTGCATCTCGCCCACTATGACACTTTGGCGGATGTCGAGGCGGTAATCCAGGAGTCCGTCGAAGCCAAAGAAAAGGCTGACGAAAAAGCTCACCTCCTGAATCTAAGGATCAAGGACCTGGAGAGCGAGCTTGCGGCGTTGAAGGCTTCTGGCAACGGGGCCAAGAAAGAATTTGAAGATAAGCTTGCTGTCTCTGAGGCAGCGAAGAACAAAGTTATGGCGGACAAGGAAATCCTCAGCTCCGAACTTGGAAAGCTCGCCCATGCAAATGACAAACTCTCGACCGAGCTCCAGAAGGCTAAGTCCTGCGCGATCTGGATGGACAAGCAGTTGTCGGCGCAGTCGCATCAGCTAATCCACCTTCAAGAGGTGCGCACTGCTAAGAAGGCCAAAATTGGTCGCCGCAGAGCTACTATGAAGGAGGGGAAGAGGAGGTATTCTGTCGACCTCTGGGAGACGTCTTTAAACTTGGTGAAAACTATGTTTGATGCAGATCCCAGCCGGGACTTCTTTTTCCTTCCCAAGCAGTATCGCACTGAGGTCGAACGATTTCGGTGCGAAGCTTCTAGGGGCACTTTTGTATACCCAGAAGACAATGAGCCAGAGCCTGAGCCAGAGCCTGAGCCTGAGCCTGAGGTCGAGGAGGCTGGAGCTGATGAGCACGAAGAAGAAGAGCTTCACAGCGGACAATGAAGTAGACAGCCCGTACGGGCAGTCCGTCGAAGGGAATGTACCTGCCGCCACTGATCTTCCTGCCGATGGCATTTCCTTGCCCGCTCCAGTGGACCCAGCTGATGAGGGCGTCGCGCCTGCCTCCTGATCTTCCCTTTCTTTTTGCTTTTTGTTTGTTTTTTGTTTTTTTTTTTACAAACTTTGTACATGCTCGCCTTTTTGAGCCATTTAGAAATGATAATCAGACATTCAATTCGCACTTCCGCATTATTTCTCTTTTTTGAGATTTTTGAACTGTAGTGTTTCTTCGAAGTCAGCCCGCTTTAGCTTGGTTTTGCTTCGGGATTTTTCCCTCAAATTTTTCCAAGTGTCAGGGGAGTCTTTGTGACCTTCT
>WYDK02064234.1:0-11523 GCA_009867345.2 Toxicodendron radicans | reverse complement strand
GATTTAACAATAATTCTTTTTATTTCCTTTAAGGTAATTTCAAAGGTTTAACACTAAGGGTATGAGAATGAAATATATCATATTATGTACCTTTTAAGCACTTCAGTGTGGGTATTACAAACAGAGCCTTCGTCAGTGGGTTTGTAATGTTGTGATCGGTAGGTACTCTGTTTATTCATATGTTATCTCTTTCAGCAATCTCTCTGACAAGGTGGTATCTTCTGAGTATGTGTTTGGATCGCTGGAGAGACCGCGGTTCCTTAGCTTGAGCAATGACACTATTGTTGTCACAATAGAGATCTATTGGATTGACCATGCTCTGAACTACCTCAAGTTCGGTGATGAACTTCTTGATCCAAACCGCCTCTTTTGCCGCATCGGACAAGCTTGTAAAAACTTTCATTTTGGTCCCTACACGAATGAAAAGTGACAAAGTAAACCCCAAATAATCCTGTTTGACCCCTAAACAATAAAAATGAGACAAAATGAACCTCATTTCATGTTGGCGGGAATAAAATTTTCTTTCCTAGTAAATAATTGGTTTTATGGTAACACTTTTAAAATGTTATTGTATTTTAATTATATGGTAACATTATGACAAAACTATTATATTATTAGGTCTATTGTAACACTTTAAAAATGCTATTGTAGATATTTATTAATAACATTAAAAAAAAAAAAAGAGTTACCATTGATATAAAAAGTTAGAGTGTTAAATATAAAAATTGTTATCATAACATTTGAACATCAAGTGTTACTGTCCAGTGTTACCGTAGACCATTTTTATTATATATAACAATTAATTAATTAATTAATTCTAATCAATTAATCAGTTGATTGATTAATTGATTATAATCAATTAATCCATTATAATCAATTATAATCAATTGATTGATTAATTGATTAGAATTGATTATATATAATGGATTAATTGATTAGAATATATTAACTGATTATAATTGATTTATCATTAATTGACTAATTTATTATAATTCGTAATTAGAATTGACTAATTGATTATAATTAATTGATTGATTAAAAATGATTTTTTTTTAAATTGATTAATTAATTGATTATAATAGATTAATTGATTAGAATTGATTAATTGATTACAATAGATTAATTGATTAGAATTAGAATTGATTTATTGATTAGTCAATTAATCAATTAGAATTGATTAATTATTTGATTATAATTAATTAATTGACTAAAATTGATTAGAATTGAATCAATTGATTAATTTGATTATAATTAATTAATTGATGAAGATATTAGGAAATTTTGGGTTGGCGGGTTTAGGGTATATTAATTTTCCTGCTTAATAATTGGGTATATGTAAAAAATTTCATTTTGGTCCCTACATGAATGAAAAGTGACAAAGTAAACCCCAAATAATATATTTGACCCCAAATCAATAAATATATGACCAAAAAAACCTCAAAAAATTGATGGTGGAAATTCTATTTATTTTTCCTGCAATAAATTGGGTATATGGTAACACTTGTAAAATGTTACTGTGTTTTTTCTAAATGGTGACACTTTTAAAAAGTTACTATAATACTTGGTCTATTGTAACATTTTTAAAAAGTTACTGTTAATATACATTTGTAACATT
The DNA here is from genome assembly GCA_009867345.2 of Toxicodendron radicans. NCBI lineage: Eukaryota > Viridiplantae > Streptophyta > Magnoliopsida > Sapindales > Anacardiaceae > Toxicodendron > Toxicodendron radicans. The sequence goes on along the minus strand of WYDK02064234.1, from coordinate 9,908 downwards.
TTAAAAAAGAAAGCTACCATTGACATAATATGTGTTACAAAAAAATTATGTGTTACATGGTTCGTAACATTTTTTCAACAAGTGTTACTAGAGGAGGTATATAGTAACATTTTACAGAAAAGTGTTACCGTCCAGTGTTACTATATGTCATTTTTGTTGTAGTGAAGGCAATGTAGTTAGCGTTAGTTGTAGAATCTGCTACGGTATTCTGCTTGGAGCTCTTCCAACTCACTGCAACACCATGAGGCAAAACACGTAACCCGACTGCGAATTAGAAGCATCATTATCAGTCTGGAAGCTAGCATCAGTGTATCCTCTAACACTAGGCTCTTCATCTCCTCCATAAACCAAAAAGACATCCTTAGTCCTCTTCAAGTACTTAAGGATATTCTTGACTGCGATCCAATGTCTTTCACCTGGATCCGATTGATATCTACTTCAAATTCTTAAAACACAAAATACATCAATCCTAGTACATAACATGACGTACATAATAGATCTTATTGCCGAAGCATAAAGGGAGTCAATTCATCTTATCTCTTTCTTCTTGGGTCTTAGGACACATGTCCTTAGAAAGAGTCACGCCATGTGACATCAGAATAAATATTTTCTTGGATTCTTCCATACTGAATCTTTTTAGTACTTTGTCGATATATGTACTTTGACTTAGGCCCAACAACCTATTTGATCTATCACAATAAATCTTTATCCCGAGGATATAGACTGTTTCCCTTAAGTCCTTCATGGAGAAGCACTTGGATATCCAAGTTTTCACCGATTGAAAGTTCGGTATATCATTCCCAATGATGAGTATGTCATCGACATACAACACTAGAAATATTATAGCACACCCACTGATATTATTGTGTACACATGGCTAACATTCGTTCTTGATGAATCCAAACTCCTTGACGGCTTCATCAAAATGAATGTTCCAACTCCGTGCAGCTTGCTTGAGTCCATATATGGACCTTTGAAGTTTGCATACCTTATCCACCTGTCCTTTAAGAACAAAACCATCGAGTTGTGCCATGTACACATCCTCCACAAGGTTTTCGTTCAGAAAGACGGTTTTGACATCCATCTGTCAAATTTCATAATCGTGGTATGCTGCTATTGCAAGCATAATCCTAATGGACTTAAGCATCGCAACTAGTGAAAAGGTTTCATCATAGTCAATGCCATGCTTTTGTTTGAAACCTTTGGCCACCAATCGTGCCTTATAGGTTTGCACTTTACCTTCCATGTCAGTCTTCCTCTTGAAGACTCATTTACACCCAATGGATTTTATCTCTTCTGGTGGATCCACTAGAATCCATACTTGATTTTGGTACATAGAGTCCATCTCAGATTTCATAGTTTTAAGCCATCTCACCGAATCTTGATCCGCTATTGCTTCATGATAAGTTCTGGGTTCATTGTCCTCATAAACTGATAAATCGTCGTACTGAGTCACGAGATAAAAATATCTCTTGGGCTCACGATGTATTCTCCCAGAACAACGCAATTCCTGTGATACAGAAGGTGGTTCACTTTGTTCCCACCCATGTGGAACAACCTCCTCATGATGCTCAACCACTTCAGGCGGCACATCATCCCGTTCAAAATCTAATGCATTTTGTGGAATCAGAACTTTATTTAGTTCTATCTTCCTCCCACTAACTCTTCTGAGAATAAATTCTCTTTCCAAGAAAACCCTGGTACGAGCAATAAATGTCTTTTGTTCCTCCGGATGGTAGAAGTAGTATCCCTTAGTTACCTTAGGATACCTCACAAATATGCATTTGTTGAACTTTGGAGCAAGCTTGTTCGAATTCAATTACTTGACATAAGCTTCGCAACCCTAAATCCTTAAATAAGACAATATGGGTTTTCACCCATTCCATAATTGATATGGAGTCTTATCTACAGATTTTGACGGCATTCGATTCAGTGTGTGAGTTGCCGTTTCCAGGGCATAACCCCAGAACGATGTGGGTAAGTTTGCATAACTCATCATAGATCGAACCATATCAAGCAAGGTTCAATTTCTCCTTTTCGATACACCATTGTGTTGCGGTGTATAAGGTGGAGTGAGTTGTGAAACTATACCATACTCCTTTAGGTATTCACCAAACTCAGAGCTCAAGTATTCTCCTCCTCGATCGGATCGACAAATCTTAATGTTCTTTTCTAATTGATTTTTTACTTCTTGTCTGAATTCTTTAAATTTCTCAAAAGATTCAAACTTATGTCTCATGAGATAGACATAACCATATCTACTGTAGTCATCAGTAAATGTGATGAAGTATAAATATCCACCTCTGGCTTGAATTGACATCGATCCACAAACATCAGTGTGGATTATCCCTAACAATTCCGTAGCCCTTTCACTGTACCCAAAGAAACGTGACTTAGTAATTTTGCCTAGAAGGCATGACTCGCATACCTTGTAAGATTGGAAATCAAACGAGTCCAAAACTCATTCCTAATGGAGTTTTGCAATGCGAGTTTGGTTGACATGACCAAGCCTACAATGCCAAAGGTATGTTTGGTTTAAATCTCCATGCTTGGCTTTCTTATTTTAAAGATTGAGAATTACATTGTTATTTAAATCAAGAACATAGAGTCCATTATTTAATGATGCAATTCCACATTGTATACCATTCAAACTAAAAACATCAATCCATTAGAAATCTCAAAATGGTAACCAATCCTATCAAGTTCAGAAATTGAAATAATATTTCTCAAAATTGAAGGAACAAAATAATATTCGTTTAATTCGATTACAAGCCTAGACAGCAACGATAAACTATAACGACCTACAGCTAATGCAGCAACCCCTGCTTCATTTCCGACTAATAGGTCCACATTTCCTCGGTTGAGCACTCTACTCTGCCTTAGTCCCTGTACATTGTTACAAATGTGAGTACCACACTCTGAATCAAAAACCCAAGATGTAACAGGAGATAGGTTTATCTCAATCATATATACGTGATGAAGAAGGTGTGTTATTCTTTTTACTTGCTAGGAAAGTCTTGTAGTGTTTCCTCCAGTGGCCAGACTTACCACAATGGAAGCAAACTACCTTCTTATCTTTGCTTACGCCTCCATCAAGGTTCAAACAATCCTGAGGTTTGGATTTAGCCTTAGCATTTCCTCTTCCAGGTGTAGCATCAACTAACATCATTAGAACAGGCGCATCATGAACAAGCTCTTCAAGGATATACAATTTCTTTTCGGATTTGAGTACAATCCGAATATTTTCTATACCATTTCTTGAAGTTGAATCCATTCAGCTTATTCTCTTTATTGATGACAGATCGCATGGTTAACGTGTTGTTCCTTTTCAGATTCTACAATTACAAATAAACAAAATTAAAACATGTTAATTAATTATTTAATTAAGGACTTTTATATTAAATAATTACTCCCACTATTTTATTCAAGAATAATAGCCCTCACTATTACACTCGAGAAGGCCCGTTGGACTTCTTAGTGGGACAAGATCCCATTAATCCTATTCCAAACATTCACTGATGCTAACAAGCCAGAATAGACTAATTAGGTAGACCATCAAATTTATAACATACCAATTAATATAGCCAACCATTAATCTCGAAAGTGATATAAACCAACAAATCAATTATGCCAGTCAATATCTCCAACTATTGACCTCAAATGTAACTCTCGTGTTAGTAGAGCGGACACTACATGCCCCATGTGTGTTATGAATAACACACTACTCTTACTTTGCCTCCAATGCACTTATCAACCTTCGTTGTGGGAAACAAGTAAAGTGATTGGTTAAGTCAAACCCATCACCATTAAGGAAAACTCCAAAGGGCCTTAACCTCCCACTGGTTGAAGCATATCCTTCGCTAAGGTGAACAAGGTAACGGTGAACAATGGTTTGATTAAGTACTTGGTGATGGAAGCCTTCGGGTTATTTGTTTTACTTAATATCTCAATTGAGGGGGTTTTAATTTAGGCTCACCAATTTTATCTTTTTAGCATGTTATAGTCTTATATTCAACAATTATATTGCCCGTGTGAGATTACCAAAATACCCTTATACATGAAAATGATGAAAATACCTGTTTCATCATTTTCATGATTCCTTTTATTATCTTCTATGTGTGTGACCCGTAGGCTCCTCATCGTATCAATAGTGTAAGGTATTGCGATTAGAACCCAAATAATCGGCTCACCGAACACAGACTAAGATTGGTCTCTAGCAAGACATCATGGCCACCAGATAGATTCGGATTCAGCGAAACTGAAACCTGTCAACGGTATGGTTACTATGCAATTCAATCATTTCGTCATCTCTTCTCTCATCAAGACTTGAAGTACATAAGTAGTGTCAACTTCAAATGAGTGTCTCAATGTATTCATATCCGATTATTCGAGTGACGACCAAAATATAAATTGGATTTGAGCACCAACTCAATTCCACTGTTGCCACAAATTTGGGGTATCACTCATCGAATATCTATTTGAGATAATGTCTCTCACACCCGGGAATCAAGAATCCCGTGTTGATCCAGCATAGTCACGACGTGCTTCTCAATATGGCCAACAATTACCGTATTGATAACTCTAAAGAGATTTACATTAGGCTAGTGTCAAACCACACCAACGTTCACGCGTGGCACTCTGGTGATCTCAACTCAAAGAATCACATGCACCACCATCCGTTAGAGAATTGTTCCATAGACACTGGGGTTACCATCTATATGAAATCCTCTAATGGGTCTGTCCGGTGAACTTGCGCATAAAGCAAGCACCCATGTGTCGCACTAAACTATCTCCCAATAACTTTGAAAAATGAGATATGTCATTGTCTTTCAATAGGGTCGTTCAACACAATGATAGTTTTACTGTATTATTTGTGCCCTTAATTCAGAATAATATTGGGGATATAGACGTTTTAAGAATGTCAATCTTATTTGATCATAGAGTTCTCATTATCAAACTTTTAAACACTTGATACTCTCATCATGATTCAACCAATCTTTGGGCATATATCATTTCATATGGTCGTACATACTTAGGGTTTGATATAGAAAATATCTTTTATTATAAATTAATCATATTTTTACAAAGAGTCAATTACAATATTATTGGCTCTAGGGGACCTACACTAACAATTCCCCACTCCGCACTGTGTAGGGGAAGTTTACGAATAGCAAGAGGAGTCACGACTCAGTTATAACAAAGTTGTTCATTTAGCAGAGAAGCTAAAAGTGAAGGTTACTATAGCCATTGAAATAGTGAAGCCTCACCCAGGCTCTGCTGACAATACCATTGATCGGCGAATTCAAGAAGAGTTACCGATCAGTGACCCAATAGAGCAGTTGGTTGAGGTTCAAGTCAATGACGACGAGCCAACCTGAAAACTAAAAATCATGAGCGATATGAGTGAAGAGATCGCTAGGCCTCTGATCGAGTTTCTTCGAAAGAGCCAAGACGTGTTTGCATGGACACATACTAACATGGTGGGCATTTATCTAGAAATTATCTGCCACCATCTCAACATTGACCTGACCAGCCACCCAATTAGTCAGAAGAGAATGGCGCTCGATCCAAAGACGTACTTAGCCCTGAAATCCGAAGTCGATAAGTTCTTTTCCATCGACTTCATCCGGGAATCTCGCTACCCGTAGTGGGTAGCAAACCCGATACTTGTGAGGAAACTCACTGGAAAGTGGCAAACTTGTGTGGATTTCAGCGACCTCAATAACGTGTGTCCAAAAGATAGTTTTCCGTTGCTCCGAATAGACTATCTCGTTGATGGCACATCAGGGAACAAACTGCTCAGTTTTATGGATACCTATTCTTACTACAATTAGATTCTCATGAATACTCCGGATGAAGAGCACACATCCTTTATCACTGATCGTGGGCTTTATTGTTACATAATGATGCCCTCCAGCTTGAAGAATACGGGGGCAACCTACCAACAAATTGTAAATTGCATGTTCGCGAACTTGATCAGGGAGTCAATGGAGGTCTATGTGGAATCGGCAGTACAAGATGAAGTTGAATCCCCTTAAGTGCTCTTTTGGGGTAAAATTGGGAAAATTCCTCAAGGATAGAAATAAACCTAGAGAAGATACAAGCTTTAGTCGGTATGAAGAGCCCCACAAACATTAAGCAAGTGCAAAGTCTAACCAGAAGGGTCGCGACACTCAGCCGCTTCATCTCACAATTCTTCAACATTCTAAAGGGTAACAAACAGTTCACTTGGACCGTATAGTGCGAGCAAACTTTCCAAGAACTCAAAACTTATCTTGGAAACCCCCCACTCCTGTCTAAGCCAATTGCTAAAGAAGCACTCATGCTGTACTTATTAGTTTCGCCTCCCGCGATCAGTGCAACATTAGTTCGGGAAGAAGGTACGGTTTAGTGGGTCATCTACTATGTGAGCAAAATATTAGTAGACACTGAAACCCAATATCCAAAGATGGAACACATGGACTTACCACTAGTCACCGCATCCAAAAGATTGCGGCTATATTTTTACGTGCACACAATCAACGTGCTTACCAACTATCCTTTTAGGCAAATCCTTCAGAGCCGAAAGATTCATGGAGAATGATGCGGTGGGCATTTGAACTAAGTCAGTTCGATATCCAATACCAGCCCTGAACTTTTATAAAGGGGTAGGTTTTGACGGACTTCATATCGAAACTCTCACCCTACGATTAGACGGGAAAGAAAATGATCAAGCTGAAAGCAGCACCAGCAGCTTCGATAACAATCGCAAGAAGCTAGAAGACTCCTTCACTTGGGAAATGTTTATTGATGGTTCATCAAACACCAAGTGAGCTGGAGCCGGTTTACTCTTCATCAGTTCGGAAGGTACCTGCATGTATGTGACTTTCAAGTTCGGGTTAAAGGCAATGAACAACAAAGTTGAGTACGAAGCTCTATTCGCTAGCTTACGGTTAATGAAAGAGATGGGAGTCGAATCAATCAATATCTAAAGTGACTCTGAACTAATCGTAAACCAGATCGTTGGCAAATACCAAGCCAAGGGAGATAAAATGATCGCATATCTGAAGAAGGCCGAGACAGAGCTTGCAACTTTCAAAAACTCCGTGATCACTTAGATTCTGCTAGGCGAGAATTCTGTAGCTGATGCTCTAGCCAAGCTCACTTCTTCTCTAGAGTCAGAAGCTTAAGACTACATTCCAGTAAAGGTCATTCCCACTCTAAGCATCACACCGTTCAATCAAATGATAATGCACATCAATCTCCAGCAAAATTGGATTACTCCTATCCTTGCTTATTTAAGAGAAGGGATTGTCCCCCACAATAAGGGTGAAGCATGAGCTCTCCAAACAAAAGCTTGTCGTTTTACTCTGATCGGAGACACCCTATATAGAAAGGGGTTTGGAACTCCATTGATGTGGTGTGTGAATGATGAAGAATCAGACTACATCATTCGTGAAATTCATGAAGGCATTTGCGATAATCACTTCGTCAGTGAATCGTTGGCCAACAAGATCATCAAGCAAGGGTATTATTGGCCTACTATCCTATCCAATGCGACTGGTTTTGTCATAAAATGTGACAATTTCTACGAGCTCCCCCATAGCGACTAACAATGATGCCCAGCCCCTGGCAGTTTGCAATGTGTGGGATCGACTTGATTGGCCCTTTGCCAATCAAAAAAAGAGGGGTGAAATATACAGTGGTAGTAGTTGACTATTTTACCAAGTGGCCAGAAGTTGAGCCCTTGGCCGCAATCACCACATGCAAGATCCATGCCTTTGTCTATAAGAACATCATTTGCTAATTCGAGATTCCCCATTCAATAATCTCCGACAATGACAAACAGTTCAACAACGATGACTTCTGAAAGGTCTATAACGATCTCGAGATCTATAACAAGTTCTCCTCCTTTGCGCGACCTCAAGCCAACCGATAGGTTGAAGCCGTAAACAAAATCATCAAACAAACTCTGAAAAAGAAGCTTGATGCCTCAAAAGGGAACTGGTTCAACGACCTTGTTAGTTTATGCCCTAGGAACCAATCGTGTTGTCGGTTCCAGGACATTATTTCTTGTAAATATTTATTCATTAATAGTAGAAAGAGTAATTCCAATTCATAATTAATCATTTTCTTTATATTAAATTGGATTTAATAATGGGTTGTAATTGTAAACATATAAACAATTTAAGGGTTAAATTGTTATGTAAACAATTTAAGAGTGAAATTGTTAATTATGATTAAATGTTAATCTAATTTCATAATTTAGAGAAGTTTAATAACTCCATAATAATTATGAAATTATATGCAACTCCAAAACAATTATGAAATTGTTTAAGGGTGTCCAAAACAATTATGAAAGTGTTTATTGATACACATATATAAAGAAATGATATTGCATTTTTTAATAAGTAGAAAAAAGTTGAAAACCCCTAAAATTCTCTCTTGGACGGTTCTTCATCTCTTCCTTGGTGTGGACTTTCTTTATTTCTCTTGAAATTAGAAGAACTCCTAGCTACTAAGGAACTAAGGTAACAAGTATGTACCTTATTTAAGTCAATTTGATTGATTTTTTTTTTAAAACCCTAGCATGCATAGTATAATGTTATGTGCTTTAAAATCATGTTCTTTCATGCAATCCAACCTACAAATGGTATCAGAGTCCAGGATTTGATCATTGTTTGTCTAAATTTAGCCAAAAGTTCATGTTCAAATGTTGAATAATGTTATGTAATTTTTCAAATTTTGATTTATGAAGTTATTTGTTAACTTTCTTTGTAAAAGTTGTAGATCCATGCATGTGTATCCTTAATATGCCATAAAGCAAATGATTTTGATCATATATGTTGGATAACAAAAATTGGCCATAGCTTAGTTTGTTGAAATTTTTTATTTCAATCCATGTTCTTATGATCTTTGGTTGTAGGATATGATGGTTATGACATATGAATTGAGATTTGTTTGAAATCTTAGTGTTTGGTTGATGTTGGCCAAATGAGATTTGGGTTAAAGTGTTGCTTGTCCAATATTTATGGCTTGAAGAATATGATTCTTAGTGTATGAAACATGTGTGGATGTTTAAAACATATTATGAATGCAAGTGTGTCAATTTGGTTAGCAAATTGATGTTGGTCACATAATTTTTATTATGTGAAAGTTGGCTATTAAAAGTTTATTGGTTAATTGTTGATTAATTGGCATGCTTATTTAGACAATACAAAATTTATGATGTTCTAATGGTGATTAGAATGTTTATGGATACATAGAGTTGAATTTAGGTCATGAGAGAAATGTTGCATAAATTTTGATTTGATACAAATGAATTATTTGATTTTGTTTGGCATAATGTATTATGTTAAAATGTGTTTGTTAATATGTGATTTAATGGACACTAAAGGGTATTAAGATAATTTGCCTTAAAGGGTTAAGGGTAAAATTGTCTTTGTGCAAAAGTGTAGGAAAAGTAGTATGAACACAATTTAATGTGTTTTTTGATAAGTTTATTTTGACAATGCCATGTGTATTATATGATAAGCTTAATTTTTTTTTCTATCAATTTTAATGTGCCAAATGTTGGTTTTTGATTGCCAAATGTTGATTACATATAATGGCATATTTTGTGTAATTGTTACATTATGCCATAATGTTTAATGAATGTCTTTTTAATTCATGATTATTAATGGGCAATTTATTAAATATAATTGATATGTGAGATATATGTGTTGTATTAACATAATGCATATTTGTTATGTTTGATAACATATTATGCCATATTAAAGCATGTAAATGCATGAAATGTGTGTTTAATGCAAATTGATTATGCTATTGTTTATAATTAAGTTTTAATATTTGTATGAAGTGTTGAAACTTAAATTTATGGCATGACATTTAGTTTTAGGTTTGTAGTTTAGGGTTTATGTTTTATATTT
>WYDK02064223.1:0-11525 GCA_009867345.2 Toxicodendron radicans | reverse complement strand
AAAGTAGTAAAGTTCTAAACGTATTTTGTCATTGTGTTACTTGTTAGGTGGAGAATTAATCATATTTATATTTTTTTTGCAATTGTGGATGGGGTGGGGACAAGGTGGGGAATAAATCCCCGCGGGGCGGGATGGGGACATGCTTCCTAAAAATCCCCACGGGGTGAGCTTGGGGATTACCCTCCAGCCCCGTGGTGAGGACGGGACGGGACGGGACGGGACGGGAACTGGGATCCCCGACCCCGTCCCGTTGCCATCCCTACTCGCTATCAGATTCTGATCGTTTTATAGCTTTAGCTATCATATCAAATCATGATTTAGCTCTTGCTATGAGTTAGTTCTCGCTATCAGATCCTGATTATTTTATAGCTTTGGCTATAAGATCAGATCAGATCATGATTTAGCTCTCGCTATCAGATCCTGATCGTTTTATAGCCCTAGCTATCAGATCCTGATCGTTTTATAACCCTAGCTATCAGATCCTGATCGTTTTATAGTTTTGGCTATTAGATTAGATCATGATTTAACTCTCACTATCAGATCCTGATCGTTTTATAATTTTTGCTATCAGATCAGATCCTGATTTAGCACTCGCTATCAGATCTTGATCATTTTATAGCTTTGGCTATCAGATCAGATCATGATTTACCTCTCGCTATCATATCCTGATTGTTTTATAGTTTTCACTATCAGATCAGATTCTGATTTAGCCCTCGCTATCAGATCCTGATCGTTTTATAGCTTTGGCTATCAGATCAGATCATGATTTAGCTCTCGCTATGATTTAGCCCTCGCTATCAGATCCTGATCGTTTTATAGCTTTGGCTATTGGATCAGATCATGATTTAGCTATCGCTATGATTTAGCTTTCGCTATCAGATCAGATCCCGATTTAGCCATCGCTATCAGATCCTGATCGTTTTATAACTTTGGCTATCAGATCAGATCAGATCAGATCATGAGTTAGCTCTCGCTATCAGATCCTGATCGTTTTATAACTTTCACTATCAGATCAGATCCTGGTTTAGCCCTCGTTATCAGATCCTGATCGTTTTATAGCTTTGGCTATCAGATCATGATTTAGCTATCGCTATGAGTTAGCTACAGAAACTGACTTTCTACAGCAGTTCCCAAATCAAAAGTTGTGGCCGATATATTTGGCCCAGTCAGAGGACATGTGTGAAGAGGTGTATTCCAGCAATCACGGTATCAAGATAGCGCAAACAAATTCCGGTGATAACCACTATCCAAAGCTGCAGAAGCAACCATGTTCTGGCATTTCACAAGCTAATTTTCATCTCAAAACCAGCTACACGAATTGACTTTCATCAGTTTGAAGCCTTTGCAAGAAAAATTCATGAGGCAAAATATCATGAAGTCAACGGAAGAAGAATGAGTTGGCCAAAAAAGGCAAAGAAGGTTGGCAGAATATATAAACATATATTGGTGAAAGAATGTCAAAAGAAAGCGTTGGCCATGCAAAAAAGAAAATAAGTCCAAGAAAAGTCAAAAAAACGTGTGCTACACATAATATAATATTATATTATAAATGTTGGAGTGAAAAAAAAAAGCTTGTTATCTGAAATTCCAACCATGCTTCTTGGCGATCAGTGACGTTCCAGTGACCAACTTCAGATTTTCAGTTTTCAAGCGATTGAGTGTCACCTCTAGATTTCCAGTGATTACCTCTAGATTTCCAGTGATTACCTCCATTCCACCTTCCAGTTTCAAACGACCAGAGTCCATTCTACGGTGTTCCAATTTACAGCGATCAGCTTTAGTTTTCTGTCGAACTGACTTTCTACACCACGATCGAGCTCCAATAAATGCGAACATTAGATTGGTGGAATGAACACGTTTCGATCTTGAGATGTAATCTGGAGCTGTTTGCAAGATGTTCCGCGATCTAAAGCCCCTAGCCATCTAGCTATCGTTTTCGGTTCATGTAAAACAATCAATTCAGTTCACCGGCGATCGCATCTTGTTCATGCATTTAGAGTGTAAATTTCAGTTCAGCTCTTGGATTCAGAGTATAGATTTAGTTCAGTTTGTGAAATTTCAAGTTTCAGCTTGTGGTTTCAGAGCGTGTTTTCAGTTCGTGAAATTTAAAGTTTCAGCTTGTGGTTTCATAACGTGTTTTTAGTTCAGTTCGTGGATTCAAAGTGTGAATTTCAGTTCAACTCTTGGATTCAGAGTATGGATTCAGTTCAGTTCGTGGACTCAGAGTGTGAATTTCAGTTCAACTCTTGGATTTAGATTATGGATTCATTTCAGTTCGTGAAATTTCAAGTTTCAGCTTGTGGTTTTAGAATGTGTATTCAGTTCAGTTTGTGGATTCAGAGTGTGAATTTCAGTTCAGCTCTTGGATTCAGAGTATGGATTCAGTTCAGTTCGTGAAATTTCAAGTTTCAGCTTGTGGTTTCAGAGCTTGTTTGCAGTTCAGCTCGTGGATTCAGAGAAAGAAACTCAATAGCTGGTGCACTTCCAAAGTGAAGTAGTACTTCGGCCATCTTTATTGTGATCTAGTGTCTCCGGACCTGATCCAGTAAGCAAAGCGCACGAGTTTTCGGAGTTTGCCCACGCATTCCAAAAACTGGGGGGTTCTGTTATCCGGTAAAAATCTCACACCTGGGACCCCCCCTAAAGTTGCCAAATTGAAGTTGCCTCTCAAATTCATCATCCACACAAACTGGGGGGTTAATGTTATGTGGTAAAAATTATATCGGTGGACCCCTAGGTTGCAAGTGACTAGGTTGATCTCTACAACTCTCCTCCACCACAAAGCAAATATCTCCACACTTGGCCCAACTTTGTACACATGGAGCAAACATCTCTACTCAACTCATGCAACAAACACTATAAAAGGATATCACTTCTCCTTTTCTAGGGAGATCTCTCTCTCTCTCTCTCTAAGCTCCGGCTCTATTTCAATCCTCAGTGAATAAACATACAGTGGATGTAGGATTGACCAACAACATCCGAACTACTATAAAAATCTTGTGTTATTTACATTATTTTATGCTTTTATTGTAATTGTCATCTAATTACACCACAAACACATCAACCCGATCTCAAATACACATCATTTCACGCTCTCACCAGTAAAATTCGACTAGCCTGTTTATTGGCGACTGGTCAGTCCATCAATTAGTTGACGGTGCAAAATTACCCATCAACAATATTAAGATTATAAAAGTTGCACACCTCAATACCTTGTTTCATGCGGCCATTATGTCTTTACATGATATTAAGGGTAAAATTGAGGAAAATTCATACCCTTATTCTATTAAAAATTCAAATAAAAATGTTTTTTTTTAATCTTATTCAATTAAAATAAAATTTTAAGAACTAATAAATACACTCCACCCACCCACCCACCCACCCACCCAACAGAACAGCCGGCTGCCGGTGGCCACCGTCGACAACCAAACGATGCACGACCGATCGGATATTGCTGACCGTGCGCCTATCTGGCCGTTTCCAGCCAGATCGACGCATGGCCGGCCATATCCGACTGACCGTGCCCCGTTTGGTTGCCGGCTGCTCCTGTTTGGTGGGTAGGGGTGTATTTGTTAGTTTTCAAAATTTTATTTTATTTGAAGAAAGTTAAAAAAATATTTTTATTTGAATTTTGGATAGAATAAGGGCATTTCAGACTTTTCCCCTTAAAATAACATATTTTTGTCTTTTTGAAACCTAATGGGTACTAGTTTGTCTTTTCGACAAACCTTGGGTATGAGTAAGTCTTTTGGCCTTTAATTATCTGAATAACCCTACCTATTTCTACTTCTTAAGCCCATTCCACCCTCTCACCTAACCTCCCCCACACCCATTTCCTTCTGTTTGTTCCTCTCTCTTGTTTATAAACTTTGATTCTCAATTCAATTCTATGCATATTGAATAACAATGTAACACCATTTCACAATCTGGCTGATTTCACCTTCCATAGGTACGATTATGTTTAATTTGAGGCCTCGTTTAATGATTCAACTTGTTTCAGCTATCAATTTCAATCTTTCTTGATGTGAGGTTTTCTTGTTTTATCGAATAAGCTATAAAAGTTCTTACTTGCTTAAATGGGTATCTGACATTATCTTAACATGTGGTTTCCGTTTTAATGTTTAATACATCAAGCTTTAAAATATCGTGGTTTAGTTAAATTGGGTTCTAGAGTTTTCTTAATATGATCTGGTTTGTAACTTGTTGTTGATGCCAAAAGTTTGCACCAACGAATTAAATGAACTAGCAGGTCACAACGAACATGCTAGTCGGGGTTACTGGTGAGAGCGTTAATTTTTTTTGTTAGTTCGTTAGATAGCAAATATAAAGTAAAAGGACGCAATCCTTTTTTTAAGTGGTTTAGAAGTTAAATAGCAACTCATACGTCCATTGTTCTTGTATTGATTTGGGTTACAATTTATGATCGTTAACGATCTGGTACACGATTACAACAATTCATAATATAAATAAACTATTCGCGAACTGGTTCTCTAAAGATAAGTTTCTTATAGTGAGAGTGGCTGAATTTGAGAGCTTTGAAAATTGTGTATCAGTATTAGAATCAGGATTCGGATCTTCCAAATAGAAGTGAGGCACCTCTATTTATAGTGGTTCAAAGGCAGTGCCACCTAGTGCATGACGTCATTTGATCGCCAACTGTTGAAGAGCAGATCACCAGGTGTCCTTGTAAAACCTTATTGGAGCTCCTTTTAGGGTAGGTGGCATTTTAAGGAAACAACTATTGTTATTGTATAGCTGACGTCATCTGCGAACATGTGTTTCAATACGATAGGTCGTAGTAATCTCTTTAAGGCTGACGTTACCTGGTGACAGGTGTCACGATCTGACAGGTCGTGTGACATCATCACTGTTCACTTATAATTACAATATAATTTTACCCATAACAAATACCCCCAAGTTTTTGGAGTTCGTTAGCGGGGTCCGAAAACTATAAGCTTTCTTACAATTTATGTTGCTATCATACTTACAAAAAGTAGAAGCCTTAAGAGTTTTTGCAAACATGTATCGAGTCTGGCGCGATCTAGAGAAATATCGCAGTACATGCGATTAAGATTAGCATCACTCCTAAGGTGATCTTGGAGAACCATCACCCTTAAGGCGATCTCGGAGAAACATTACCCCTAAGGCAATCTCGGAGAAACATGTCCCCTAAGGCGATCTTGGAGAAACATGTCGCAATACATGCAATCTTGGAAAAGCATTGCCCCTGAGACGATCTCGGAGAAATATTGCCCCTAAGGTGATCTCAGAGAAACATCACCCCTAAGGCGATCTTGGAGAAACATGTTGTAATACATGCAATCTTGGAAAAGCATCGCCCTAAGGCGATCTTGGAGAAACATCGCCCCTAAGGGGATCTCAGAGAAACATGTCGCAATACACGCGATCTTGGAAACTTTAAAATATAGAGAGGCCAATCACGAATCGATCTAAAATCGCTTCATATCATGGTCAATTCGATCAATCTGACATTTATTGGAAATACCATGAAACATTAAATGCAATTTATGCGTATTTAATGTTTTGCCATAGTTACAAACATTTTTTGAGGCACATTAAATGCGCGTGGACGAGAAAATATCACATGCGCCCTCTATCTTGTTGGTTACAACTTCCATGGATTGTTGACACATGTTTCATTGAACGGTCAAGATCACTTTTTGTTCGCGTTTTCTAAGGGAAGTAAACATCGCCGCGAATCAGTGACACGTGGACAATATGAACGATCAGCTTGTGCACGTTTGGAGGAGAGAATGTGGATACCCTAGATCCTCGCCATGTGGAAAAAATGAACGATCAAGATTCGCCCATTTTTTTAATATAACTTGAAGAAGGAAGAGGAAACAAAACTTTTCTTTCCTTAGCAAACTTTTGCCATTTTTGCTTCAGAGAGAATTCTCGCATTCAATCCAATTTCCTTCGCTTTCCAAGTAATTTCTCGTGAACCAAACACTTGTTCGTGCTCAACAACTTGTCGTTGCACTTAGGTATATCCATTACCCTTTTCTGATTGTTTTCTACTCATTGAGTAGATTTTGCATTGTGTTGGTGTATATATTTATGAAAAGTGTGTTTGGTGTTTTTCTTGACGATGAACTGATGGTTTTTTGGGGAAAAGGATGGGGTTTTTCTGATTTCTTGTTTATGATTGGGAAGTTTTTCGATCGAAAAAACTTATTTAGGGTTTAGTGTTTTCTTGTGTGTTACAACCACATTGTTGGGGTTTTGTAAACATGGCCTATTTTGTAAACGTCAGTTCGTCATCATTGAGTGAATATATTGAGTTTGATCATCTTTTCGATCACATGTTTCCTCATTCTTATTTCACTGTTGACTTCAATATTAATGACGAACTTCCTCCCCTGGATGTTGTGCATTTGCAGACGATCTACCCTAGCGATCAAGAAGTGGAACAGGAAGTACACTATGTTCCTCAAACATAATTCCCTTTCGAACAAGAAGTGCAACCTCTTTTGAATAAAATACCCAATGGCTAGCGAACAAGAATCTCCACGTGCTAACTTTTTTGAGGGAGTTACGACCATATACCATGCTGAAAATGAACCCCCAGAGTTGGGTACGTTCATGCTAACAACAATCACCAAACACGAAGTTCGTACGATCGTGAAAAAATACTCTTTGAGGTCGCGCGTTTACTAGAATCCCAACTATTCCATAGAGCATTCGACCGCGATCTCCGAGCAGATTTTAGTCACCGGAGCATGCATTCCATTTTAGCCTTTCATCCTCGAAGTATTGAATTACTTCGGACTGTCGCCCATGCAATTCACTCCCAATGTTTATCAGATAATAATGGGAGTTTACATCACGTGCGAAGAAAACAACTTGGGCATGCCAACCGTTGTCGAACTTGCTTGCACCTACATTTTTAAGAGAAGCAAGCCATGGAACTTATATTATCTCTTTCAGAGGAGAGTGATTGTTAGCGGTATCACAGGCGTGGTCAACAACGTGGGTGACTACATGCAAATATTTCTATTTTTTATTATGGCTGTGTGAGGGGTGTCAACAAGAACCCAAGTAAGTATTATGTTCGCTAGTTGTTGTTGTTGCGAACATTAACATACTTTATTGTTGATACTTATCATTATGTTTTGCTCGTTGTAGTTAATCGATCCGATGTATTTTGGGTCAATGTTGATCGCATCCGAATTGTGAGATTTGACAATCTTCTTGAGGAGCAGCGCAAATGCGCCAATCTCTTTACAAGAAAGCTTCTGAAGAAATATAACTTTATTTCTCCATATGCAACTTTTAAGGTGGTCGTTCCTAAACAATGTAAACACATTTTGAAACCTTCTGTTCACGATCGCTAAGTATTTATTGTGATCTTCCTGATTGATACTAACATATTTTTGCCTTTGTTTTGCGAACAGCATCACCAGTTAGAAGAAGGGCAAGGCCACTGGGAGCGACTACTGGGCCTCAACCTGACCTGGAACTTCTCGTATTTGATGCACCTGCTTCATCTGACAGAGTGCAAATAAATGAGCTTGCTAATCACCCCGATCAAGATGAGGTCAGGGAATTGACAGGTCACGATATTGAAGGCGGGCAATCTTCTGCCCTTCATAAAGAAGAAACAATTCCTCCTGAGGTTGCAATTCAGCTGACAAAGGAAGTTGTAACATCTGCGACCAACGTTGATGAAACAGAGGACTCGTCAACTCGTCCTGAAGGAGAATGTTGCAAACAATCCGCAACAGATCGTGATGACCAAACAGTTACAGCTTCTCAGGCTCATCATTCTAAAGAGTGACTTACAACCCACTAGGATGTTCTAGACTCTATTGCGAACCTTTCAGACCAACTGCAAGCTTCAACCTCAATTATTTTGGACTGTGTAATCGACAAGAATTTTAACTCATTGTCGAAGGCGCAAAAGAGCGAACTGTTGAAACATATGGTCGAAACTCAACATGAGGTAGAAAAAAGAATTTCGATCTCCTGCCTTAGCACATTTTTGCAAATAATACTAACTTATCCGTTTCTTCTTTTTTCAGCTTTTTGTGATCTCGGTCATCTATTTTGATAAGGCGCTATTCGAGCCTCACCATGAGCAGAGCAGAGCAGAGCATCGCGGACTTGGAAAAACAGGTGAAACTAACCAAAACGAAACATGTGCTTGCTGAAGGCATGCTCGATCAGGAGCGAACAAAATTTTAGAAGAAGTTTGCAAGAGAACATAAGGATTGTAAGCGAGCCAAAGTTGCGGCCTCTAATGCTTTCAAGAAAGCTCAAAATGAGGATCACCTACGTATAGAAGTTAGTAGTGATCTTAATAAAGTTAAAGAAAAATTGGCCAAGGTTTTTGCCGACTTGGTAGCGTGCACAGCTCAAGCAGGAGAGGTCTCAGAGCAACTGAAATTGAGTCAACTTTGTGAAGAGACTCTCATGACGGAACAAGCCCAAATGGTTGAGTCCTTACAAAAAGCCATGGATGATCAAAACTTAGCCTTGATCGCTGCTCGCCAAGAGATTGTGACTTTAAGGGCTCTGCCTGCAGGGGCTTCCTCTGATGCTGACGTTCAGGCTAGGGCTGTTGAATTGGCATTGAACGTGGTCAAGACTCTTCTCTTCAATGACCCTGAAATCAACAATTTGATGCTTCCATGCCAATATGTCACAAGACTTGACGATTGGATAAAACAACAATTTGGTGAGGGTCAAGGAGAAGAGGAAGAGGAAGAAGAAGGCGAGATCGGGAATGATGAAGATGCAGATCCTTCAAATGATCCGACCCCTAAGGCACCGTTAGTAATGAATGCATTCATCTTTTGATTGGTTGTAAATTTTAACAAGTTTAATACAATACAAAATTTTCTAAGTGTGTTGTTCATTTTTTTCATACATACTTGCATATGCGTAATCAAACGAACCAAACAAACAGTCTTGAAGCAACATTCAATACTCTATTATTTATCAAACACAAAGGAATGTAGAAAAGACCAACTAAAAAGGTTATATTCGCTTAGCTGTGTTGTCTCGTACTCCTTAAATGCAAATTGACTCAAGCATTAACCAAAAGTGAACAAAATAGATCATCATTGTGATCGCGCACTTTAATTCGCGATTGATGAGATCTTTAAGCACTCTTACTCTTACAAAGCGTAAACACACTTGATGTAAAAGTACACAATTGTGCTGCGTTCATAACTTTTCTATTTATCACCCACGAATAGATGTAGAAAAGGCCAAACAAAAGGGGTTCTATTTGTTTAGTTGTGTTGCCTCGTACATCCTTAAATGTAAATCGACTCAAGCGTTGAACCAAAGAAAACCAAATAGATTGTCATCGTGATCGCACATTTCAGCGTTCAATACTTTTATATTTATCACCCACGAATAGATGTAGAAAAAACCAAATAAAATGACTGATGCGATCGCCAAGCACTCTTACTTTTACAAAGTGTAAACACACTTGATGTAAAAGTACAAAATTGTGCTGCATTCAGAACTTTTCTATTTATCACCCACGAATAGACGTAGAAAAGACCAAACAAAAAATTGGGGATGATTTTTGCAAAGTATACTTTACTTGATACAAAAATATTCTAAATGTTGAGCTCGTTTCTCTGTCATTGCCTTACAAATTCACAAATGTTCCTAAGGACTGAAGAGATTTGAGTTCGCAACACTTGAGATCGTTACCGCTATCGTGCTATGCAAACAGACTATTGGTAAGATCATAAATGAAGATAACATCTTGGAGATATACAATTGCAGATCACTTTATTCATTGTGACAAATATATGCCAATTTTCAAATCCAGTCGTATAATGAACTGGTGGTTCGTGACTATAATGTCACGAACTTACAATGGAGATCGCACACTGGCTTATTGATAGTATCTTCGAAGATACTCGGAGTGCTAACTCTCGAAATGGTCCTACCATTTAATTCTTCTAAATGATAGGTTCTGGGTGGCACAATATTTGCGATCCGATAAGGTCATTCCCAATTTGGGCCAAGACTTTTGTGTTTGGCTCCCTAGTGTGAATCATAACACTAAGTCACCACAAAGGAAGTCATTTCTCTTGACCTTATTGTCAAAGAATTTCTTCATCCTTTGTTGATATAATGCGAGACGAAGTTGTGTCTTGTTTATGTGCTCGTTGATCAAGTCGAGACTTAAACGCATTAACTCTTCGTTGTCTGTTTCACAATATGTATCTCGTCGCAAGAAACCTACTCTAACTTCTACTAGAACCATGGCTTCGCAACCGAATGCCAATGAGAATGGATTCTCATTAGTAAAAGTTCGTGGAGTAGTATGATACGACC
The DNA here is from genome assembly GCA_009867345.2 of Toxicodendron radicans. Taxonomy (NCBI): domain Eukaryota; kingdom Viridiplantae; phylum Streptophyta; class Magnoliopsida; order Sapindales; family Anacardiaceae; genus Toxicodendron; species Toxicodendron radicans. The sequence goes on along the minus strand of WYDK02064223.1, from coordinate 1,199 downwards.
ACAAGACTTTGGGGAGCTTTTCCGACCAATTCTCCTTAGACACATCAAATTTAGTTTTGAGAGTTCGCTTGATAGTCTTATTTATAGCTTCGACCTGCCCATTAGCTTGAGGTCGCGCCACTGAAGCATACTCTTTCTAGATACCTAGATGGCCACAAAATTTGCGGAAGTCATTGTTGTCAAATTGTTTACTGTTATCGAAGATTATTGAATGAGGGATCCCAAAACGGCAAACAATACTCCTGTAAACGAACGACTTAATTTTGCTGGTGGTGATTGTGGCCAAGGGCTTAGCTTCTACACACTTGGTGAAGTAATCAATTGCGACCACAACATATTTAACTCCTCATCTTCCTACTAGCATGAGGCCAATAAGATCGATTTCCCACATTACGAATGATAATAGGCTGGACATCGCGGTTAACTGTTGTGGGGGAGTTCGTGGAATCTTGGAGAATCGTTGGCACTTGTTTGATTACCTAGTTGGCTAAAGATTCACTAGCAGAATGATTGCCACAAATGCCTTCATGAATTTCATGAATAATTTAGGCAGTTTCGTCAACATTGACACATCGCAGTAGGGGGCCACTATATCCCATTTTGTAAAGTTGTTCTCTGATTAGTGTGTAGCGACAGACTCTTGTTTGAAGTGCCCTTGTTTTAGCCTTGTTTTGGGGGAGGACTCATTCTTTAAGATAAGTAAGGATCGAAGTTATCCAGCTTCGCTGACGATCGATGTGCATTATCATTTGATCGGAGGGAGTCGTGCTTGGAGCCGGAATGAATTTGATGGGGACACAGTATGGAGATTCTGACTCTAAGGATGATGTTAATTTTGCCAAGGTATCAGTAACAGAATTCTAACTTCGAGGAACTTGAATGATTGTAAAGCGTTTGAACTAGTCAAGTGTAAGGATTTGTTTAAAAGGAAATAGCAGCGGAAACGTTATAAATAAAAATTTTAAATAATCCTAACCCATGAATCTGGATGGAGAATATATATATTTTGATTATGAACAATAAAAATAAACCTGGATACAGATTTATACCTGCATTGATGACTCCTTCAACTTGGTTGATACCAATACTATTCATCGTCACTGTTCACAGACACTGTTCACAGATTGAAAGACTTCTTCAAGGTGTGATTCGCTTTCGATTCAATATAGAATCACACGTACAACGTCCACACGAAAATA
>WYDK02064212.1:0-11527 GCA_009867345.2 Toxicodendron radicans | reverse complement strand
GTTCATCAGCATAATGTTTGTATATGGTAGTTGCACTCTGATACGATTTTTATGTAAATTGCTTTGTAATAAATAATATTTTGAATTTATAAACGGTTTTCAAAATATTTCCCCCTCATTTTGGGAATCCGAGCCCCTCGGTCCGCCTAAATCGGATAGGATCAGGGTTACCAGGAATGGGGCTTGACAATTTGGTATCAAAGCCTAGGTATGGGTTCGAAGTGCATTTTTATGAGCATGCATGACATGTTTTGAGCTGGCGCCAATAAGTGTTTTATAAATATTAACACGCGTCTACATAGCCGATTGCGTAAGCGATTTGTATGTGGGAATTATTGATCCTCAAAGTGAGAAAGAGGATTAGCGTGAGTGGATTATGGGGAAAGTTGTTATGTCCTATGCGGAAGGAATGTAAAGGAAAGAGTTAGAATGGAGGCAAGAAATAAAGAGTGGGAGTTGTTACTCTAAAATTAGTTGGAATACTGTGAGTCGATGAGAGATTATTTGATTGAGGAATCATAAGGAAAAGTACGATTGTAATTTTCTGGTATATCCAATAGCTGGGCCATTGGGGCCAGTGGGAGGCTAAGGAGAAATCTAATGGCCAGGAGTTTAACAATAAAGCCTCTGAGGGAATAGAGGATGTTATGTGATAAACTTAACACATGCCATAAGAGGTAGTGTTGGATGTAACTGAGTATGAGAAAAATAACCATCAGAGGAGTGATCACCAAGTATTGTATCCTTCTCCCCCTAAACGACAATTAGTAGAGTGTGATTAAGAAGGTACGTACTACCGCACGGTGGCAACATCCCATCGGGACAGGACGAACGCTTGATTAACTCAGATATGATTATATGATTACCCAAGGAAGGGGAGATCCAGTCCCACCTATGCTGAGAGCGATGGGTAGCCCCTCCACGAGTGGATATGAGTGCTTAGGGATGTATCCACCTATGCGAGAGCGCTAGGGGGATCTTCCACGAATAGGTCGATGATTAGTGCCTAAGGATGTATCCACCTATGCGAGAGCGCTAGGGGATCTTCCATGAGTAGGCCGATGATTAGTACCCAGGGTTGTATCTACCTATTTGAGAGCGTTGTGGGATCTTCCATGAGTGGGTACATGTGCCCAGGGTTGCGTCCACCTATGCGAGAGCGCTGAGGGACCTTCAACGAGTGGGCTTATGATATTGCCCAAGGTCGTATCTGCCTATGCTGGTAAGAGCTAGGGGATATTCCACGAGTGGGCGTGTGAGATGTGATGCTAGTCGATTCGTCTGTATTTAGGAACCTACATTGGACTGTACTCATGTAAATTTTGAATACTGTTGAGGTAGTGGTGGTTAGGTTATCAAAAGGTCATGAGGTGTGAGTGGTCGTGTTAAGGGATAGTAGAGGTCCTACCCTGAGGAAGGGTACACTGCAACCAATAAATGAAAGACTAATGCGAATCGTGATAATGACCGGTAGGCAGAGAGAGAATTGAGGTAATCTTGTGGTCAGACTCGAGTGTTGGTCATGACCCAATGGGAGGTCGGGCCATGTCAAGGGAGGAAGTACTTCCCGGAGAGAGGTCAAGCGTGCCTGGCAACTGCAGAGCTAAGGGGATTGGCGATCCAACTATAAGATGTGGTTCTTGTTAGGGAATGGTGTTGTGTTAATGCAGCGGAAAACAAAATTTTAAACAATAAAACACACAACAATCCCAAAGATCCCATGAATCCAAGTATTTGATTTAATCATTTTTGATAAAATAACATTAGTATAAAATTTCAGATTTCATACCAACGTTTGATGGCTCCTTCTTTCTTTGATAATGATGATTTATTCGCAAGCCGTATCAAGGACAGACACGCACTTACATAGTCCACACGAAAGCAACCCGTAATTACTAGAAATTCATTGATTGCTAGATCAATCTAATGTGTAATTATGAAAGAGATGAAAAGGGGACTGCTAGGGTTTATCATGTGTGAATGAATCATTCAATTATTTCACCTAACCTTTCCTTTATATAGGCCTAGAGTTTAATGTCTTGTGTTTGGACACATGTGCATTAAACCCTATTCCACTTAAGAATAGCCTACAATGCTATTAAATAATAAATAGCATTAAATAGATATTTTATTTAAATTAAATTTTACTTATTGTATTTTACAAATAAAATAGTCATGAACAACAACCCAAAATAAAGTAAATTTAATTAACTTTATTTCAAAGTAAAATTACCAAAATATCCTCAAGGTTAAAATTACCTAAAATGCCCTTTTCTTTTAAATTCATAAATTATCATTTCTTGAGTTGACTTATTAAATAGATCAAAATTGCCATCACCAAATTCTAGAATTATGCGACAACATAATTCTAGAATCATAACAATTTACTTCATAAGTCCTTAAAGCTTCAAAGCTTAAACGTTTAGGGATTTCAACTTTCTTATGTGTGTGACCCCGTAGGCTCCCTATTACGCTGGCAGTGACATAGTATCGTGATTGACCACCAATCAACCTTCTCACTATTCAAAGACCAAGATTGGCCTCTAGTAAGGCATCATGACAACCTAACGAATAAAGATTTAGCGAAGAATGCTACCTGTCAATGGTATGGCTACCATGCAATCAAATCCTTTCATCATCTGTTAACTCATCAATGCTGAGTCATAGAAGTAGTGTCAAACTCAGATCTAATCCTTGATATCTTGATATTCAATTACTGGACCAACAACCAAACTATAATTGGATCAAGCTACAACTCAATCCCACTGTGTCCACAGATTTGTAGTCGTTGTCATTATAACCGAATTGCATAGCGAGATAACTTCTCCTGTACCCGGGACTAATGAATCCTTTGTCGATCCACCATAGCCTTGATATACTTCTTGTTGTAGCCAATCATGACCGTTCTGATAGACCTCAATAGATCTACTTTAGGCTAGTGTCAAACTACACCAATTGGTACACAAGACGCTCCAGTGATCTCAAGTCTAAGGATCACATGCACCACCATCCATTAGAGGATCTATTCCACAAACACTAGGCTACCATCTATATGGAATCCTCTGGTGGGTCAGTCCAATGAACTTGCCTCCAGCAAACACCTATGTGTTGCACCAGGTTGTCACCAAATAACATTGAAAAGTGAGATCAATCACTGTCTTTCGACAGGGATGTTCAACACGATAATAGTCTTACTGTATTATTTGTGCCCTTGATCAGAATAATACTGAGGCTACAGATGTTTCTAAAATGGCAACCATAAGCACTCATAGGGATCTCACTATCAAGATTTAAAACACTTGATTCCCTCGTCACGTTTCTACCATCCTAAGGACATATCAAAACATATAATGATATGAATTACACGATATAGAGAATGCCTTTATTGATTGATAATCATGATACTTTTAGAGTCAATTTACAACAAACTGATTGGCTTTAGGGCACCTACACTAACAATCATTCATGTATTTAATACCAAATGATGCTAAGTGCCTATAATACTTGTGCTGCGACAGAGCCTTTCTCAATGGGTCTGCAATGTTTTCATCGGTAGGTATTCTGCTAATCTGCACATCTCCTCTCTAAACGATTTCTCTGATCAGATGGAACCGTCTGAGTATATGTTTGGATCGCTGGTGAGACCGTGGTTCCTTAGCATGTTTAATGGCTCAATTGTTGTCACAGCAAAGCTCAATTGGATCAACGGTGCTTGGAACCACATTAGATCTGTAACGAATTTCTTGATCCAAACCGCCTCTTTGGCCACATTAGATAATGCAATGTACTCAACTTCTGCTGTAAAATCTACAACAGTGTTTTGCTTTGAGCTTTTCAAGCTCACTGCAGTTCTATTGAGGCAAAACACATATCCTGACTGCGATCTATATTCATCCTTTTCAGTTTGGAAACTAGCATCATTGTATCCTCTAACAGTGAGCTCGTCCTCTCCTCCATAGACCAAGAACGCATCCTTAGTTCATTTCAGGTACTTAAAGATGTTCTTGACTGCTGTCCAATGACAATCGCCTAGATCCGATTGATATCTACTACAAATGCTCAAGGCACATGAGACATCAATTCAAGTACATAACATGGAGTATATGATAGATCCAATAGCTAATGCATATGGAAGCCTACTCATATTCTTTCTCTCTTTTTGTGTTTTAGGACACCTATCCTCAGAGAGATATACCCATGTGACACATGAAGGAATTTTTTCTTGGATTAATCTACACTGAATATTTTTAGCATATTGTCTATATTCGTACTCTGACTTAAGCCAAACAACCTACGAGATCTATCGCGATAAATGTTGATACCAAGGATGTAGGCTGCTTCTCCTAAGTCTTTCATAGAGAAACACTTGGATAACCAAGTCTTTATCGACTGCAAGTTCGGTACATCATTCTCAATAACGAGTATGTTATCGACATACAATATTAGGAGTGCCACTGCACTCCCACTGAACTTCTTATACACACAGGGTTTATCTTCGTTTTGGATAAAGCCGAATTCTTTGACAACTTCATCAAAACGAATATTCCAGCTCCTAGAAGCTTGCTTGAGTCCATAAATGGATCTTTGCAACTTGTACACCTTACCTTCTTGTCCATCAAGAATGAAACCATCAGGTTGTGTCATATAGACATCCTCTACAAGGTTCCCATTCAGGAAAACAATTTTGACATCCATCTGCCAAATTTCATAATCATGGTATGCAACAATCGCAAGCATAATCTGGATGGACTTGAGCATCGCTGCCGATAAAAAGGTTTCATCATAGTCAATGCCATGCTTTTGTCTTAAACCTTTGACAACCAGTTGTGTTTTATAGGTTTGCACGTTGCCATCCGTGTCATTCTTCTTCTTGAAGACTCATTTACACCCTATAGGTTTTACCCCTTCAGGTGGTTCCACAAGAGTCCATACTTGGTTCTGATACATGGAGTCCATCTCAGATTTCATGGCATTAAGCCATTTGGCAGAATCTGGATCCGATACAACGTCATCATAGGTTTTGGGTTCATTGTCTTGATAGACCAGTGTGTCACCGTGCTGAGTCACAAGAAAACCATACATTTCGGGCTCGCGACGTACTCTTCCAGATCTACGTAGCTCCTGTGTTACCTGAGGTGGTTCACTTTGCTCCACAGATTGTGGAGTGACCTCCTCACAATGTTCGACCATCTCAGGTGGCACATCTTCCCGTCCTTCGTCCAATGTAATTTATGAAATCAAAACTTCATCCAGTTCTATCTTTTTACCATTGTCTCCTCTCAAAAGAAATTCCTTCTCCAAGAAGACCCCAGTACGAGCAACAAATACTTAGTGCTCCTTTGGTCGGTAGAAGTAGTATCCTTTAGTTTCCTTAGGATACCTCACAAAGATACATTTATCAGATTTTGAGGCAAGTTTGTTCGAAGTCAATTTCTTGACATAAGTCTTACAACCCCAAACTCTTAGATAAGATAGTATGGGTTTTCGCCCATGCCATAAATCATATGAAGTCTTATCTATAGACTTTGACGGTACGTGATTCAATGTATGAGTCGCAGCCTCCAGGGCATAGCCCTAGAATAATATGGGTAAATCTATAAAACCCATCATATATCGAACCATATCAAGCAAGGTTCGATTGCTCCTTTCAGATACACCATTATGCTATGGTGTGTAAGGAGATGTGAGTTGAGATATTATCCCACATTCTTTCAAGTATGTTCAACATAGTTTGCCAGACTTGGCATAGTCTTTACATTAAGAATTTCCTTATTGTTTTATTCAAGAACACATGAACTATTATGAAACAATTTCATAAAAAATATTATTTATACTAAAAGACAACAATCTATTAGTAATCAAAACTATATTCTCCCTTGTCCTAAGTGGACACAAAATTAACATTCTTTGAAATTGATTGAACATAATTGTCATTTGCAAGTTCTAACATCAAGCATGCTGGCAAAGACAAACAATAAGATCTTACAACTAATGTAGCAACATGTGCTCCATTTCCAACTCGTAGATCCACGTCTCCTCGGTTGAACGATCTACTCTGTCGTAGTCCCTGCACATTAGTACAAATGTAAGAACCACATCTAGTGTCAATGACCCAAGATGTAACAGGAGATAAATTAATCGCAATCATGCACATACCTTCACAATGAAGCACCAACTTCTTTTTGCTTGCTAGGAAAGTCTTACAGCGTTTCTTCCAATGGCCAGGCTTGCCATAGTAGAAGCAAACTACCTTCCCGTTTTTATTGATGTCACCCTCAGACTTGAGAGCATCCTGAGGTGTGGACTTGGGTTTGGGTTTGGGTTTGGGTTTGGGTTTGGGTTTGGGTCCGTTGTTAACGACCTTACCCTTACCTTTATTCGCCTTTTTATCAGTGTTAGCAGCAACTAACACTACTGGTTTAGACCTTTTAATGTCTTGCTCTATAGTCTTTAAGATAGTTATGAGCTCATGGAGAGTCTTATCATTTATGCTCATATTATCTATGAACTGAGAATAAGAATCAGGTAAGGACTACAAGACTAAGTCAATTGCTAAGTCATTGCCTAAACCTGAACCCAAAGTCTCAAGCCTCTTGATGTACCCAATCATCTTGAGTACATGAGGACTAACTTCGGCACCCTCATCCAACTTGCACCTAAATAGTTGTTTTGACACATCATACCTTACATTGCGTTGAAGGTATAAAACCATGGTAGAAGGATCCATGTTTTCGTACTGTTTTTGCAGTTTAGGTGTCATAGATGATAACATGATAAACCTAATAAGTTTCATGTTCTTATCAACGAGATGTTTTTTATAAACATCTCGTTGTTCCCGAGTGATGTCATTACCAAGCTCTTGAGACAGAACCTGCTCGATGGTGTATAATTTACTTTCAAACTCAAGTACAATCCGAAAATTTTGATACCAGTCAGTAAAATTACTACCATCCAACTTATTTTCCTTTTCGATGATTAATTGCAGTGACAAGTTGTTGCTCATTTTAAGAATTCTACAAAAGCAGAATAACCAAAGTTATTATCATGTTATTAATTATTTAATAAGGTCTTTAATCAAATAATTTACTCCCATTATTTTCCTCAAAATTAATAGCCCTCACTATCAATCTCGGGAAGGCCCATTGGACTTCCTAGTAGGTCGAGATCCCATTAATCTCATCCCAAACATTTGCTGAGGCAAACAAGTCAGAATGAGTTAATTAGGTAGGTCAAAAAACTTAATTTACATCAGCTAATAGCCTCAACTATTAATCCTCAAATGTAAATTAGGTCAACAAACCAATTACACAATTTGATGGCGCCAACCATCAACCTCAAGTGTAATTCTCAGATCAGTAGAGCGGACACTACATGCCTCAGGTACACTGTATAAATATACTACTCTTACTTTGCCTCCAATGCACTTATCAACCTTTGTTGAGGCGAACAAGCAAAGTGATTTGGTTAAGTCAGACCCATCACCATTAAGGAAAACTCCAATGACAATTAACCTCCCACTGGTAGAAGCATACCCTTCGCTGAGGTGAACAAGGTTATGATGAACAGTGGTTTGATTAAGATACATGGTGATGGAAGGCACAATGTTATTAAGTTTGACTTAATATCCTTTTATGAGGGCTTCAATTGGCCATCTCACCAACTTTTTATCTTATTAACCTGTTATAGTGATAACATACAACCAATAGCATGCTACTAAGCGGTAAATTTAAATGTGTCGGTACATGGCCTAACTACATTCGAAGGGAGTAAGTTGAGAAGAGAATGTACATCGAGAAAGAAGAGAAAGGTAGAACACGCAGACTCTATTTAATGAAGTAAATTACAATCATACATACCCAAAATTAATATAAACATTCACCATAGTTTATATTAATATCGGGCACCATGCAAAATTCATCTAAGAACATGCATACATTCAAAACAATCAATTTTGAATTGTGAAAGTAGTTTACCAAATTACCTTTTAATTGCAGAATTATTATTGTCCTGAAATAGTTTCTGCATTGTTGTCCATTGCGCTACAACGCGATCTGGACAACAGCATGCTCGCCACTATGATTAATAAAAGAGGGCTAATAGTCGAGGCAATGAGTTACCATCGCTGCGGCGATCGTCATCAACAACAATGATCACCGCAGCGATCAGGTTTTCCAGTGCCACTATGAACCAGAACTAGGCAGAATGAGCTACAACTCATTTTTCAGATTTGATTTCTCGCAACAATGCGAATCCGGATCCACAAATGCTCTAGAACAAATTAAATCCATCAACAATCAAAATAATACATTTTAGATTCAATTAAACTAATTAAACAGATCATAGATCATCAAAATAATCAATCTAACATCCTAATATGCAATCACCAAATCACATATCATCAAACATGAAATAAAACGATCAAATCAGAATACCTGAGGCTCTGATACCACTGTTAGGGAATGGTGTTGTGTTAACGCGGCAGAAAACAAAAATTTAAACAATAAAACACACAACAATCCCAAAGAACCCATGAATTTAGGTATTAGTTTAATCATTTTTGATAAAATAACATTAGTATAAAATTTCAGATTTCATATCAACATTTGATGGCTCCTTCGTTCTTTGATAATGATGATTTCTTCGCAAGCCGTATCAAGGATAGACACGAACTTACATAGTCCACACGAAAGCAACTCAGAATTACAAGAAATTGATTGATTGCTAGATAAATCTAATGTGTAATTATGAAAGAGATGAAAATGGGGCTGCTAAGGTTTATCATATGTGAATGAATCATTCAATTATTTCACTTAACCTTTCCTTTATATAGGTCTAGGGTTTAATGCCTTGTGTTTGGACACATGTGCATTAAACCCTATTCTACTTAGGAATAAGGCTCAACCTTATTCCACTTAAGAATAGCCTACAATGCTATTAAATAATAAATATCAATAAATAGATATTTTATTTAAATTAAAATTTTCTTATACTATTTTATAAATAAAATAGTCATAAGCAACAACCCAAAATAAAGTAAATTTAATTTACTTTATTAATAAGTAAAATTACCAAAATATCCTCAAGGTTAAAATTACCTAAAATGCCATTTTCTATTAAATTCATAAATTATCATTTCTTGAGTTGACTTATTAAATAGATCGAAGTTTCCATCACCAAATTCTGGAATTATGCGACAACATAATTCTAGAATCATGACAATTTACTTCGTAAGTCCTTAAAGCTTCAAAGCTTCAACGTTTCAGGATTTCAAGTTTCTTATGTGTGTGACCCGTAGGCTCCCTATTACGCTGGCAGTGACATAGTATCGTGATTGACCACCAATCAACTCTCTCACTATTCACGGACCAAGATTGGCCTCTAGCAAGGCATCATGACCACCCAACGAATAAAGATTCAGCGAAGAAAACTACATGTCAATGATATGGTTACCATGCAATCAAATCATTTCATCATCCATTACCTTATCAAGGCTGAGTCATAGAAGTAGTGTAACGGCCCAGCCCCACCAGGCTCTTGTGGCTGGCCGCCGCCACCCCTCCCCGGGGGTGACTCCACGTCAGGTATTGTTCCCCCCCCCCCCCCTTAGGGAATTTACCACGCCTCCCACACCACTCGAACCCATGCCCAAGGGGTTAAAGGCAAATGGGAAGCATGATGTGTACCATTGGGCTAGCTATTGTGACACCCCATGTCACAGAATAATTATTTAGAGTTAATTTAATTGCATTTGGGGTGTAAATTGCAGACATCAAAGTTGGCAGGAGCCTTTTGCAAGGAATGGGAAAACTTAGGGGGTTAAGAGGTTATTTCTCAGCTTAGTATATAAAGGTGGGATTATTTCATTTTCCCCATTTCTTTTCTTCATTCTAACGTTGGGAGAGAATTGTAGAGAGAGGGAGTATAGCACAACTAGAGAGAGAAAGTGCATAATTGGAGAAATTGAGCTTGGATCCGATAAATTGGTAAGGTTACATTTTCATTCATGCCTAAATTTCAGTATATTCATCTTTATATGCCTTGATTTGAGGGAATTGAAATTTTGGGTTTATGTGAATTTTGGGTTTAGGTGAAGGAGAGTCTAGATCCGAGTTTCTGAGATAGAATTGGTGTTAAGGTGAGTGGAATACTATGTATCCATGCATTAAATTATGTTTTAAAACTTATTTCATATTGTATGTAAATGAGTGACTTTCGGGTTGGAAATTATTAGTATAATTGTGCGGATTTGATAAGGGTTTTGGATTGTGTTGTGAAATGGGAATGTAGTATATATGGATAATATGGGGTAAAAAGGGAGTGAATGAGTGAGAATTATGACAGATCCGTGGTGCACAATCTGGAAAACCCAGATTGTCGCCATGGTGAAGTTCAAAATTTAAAGCGTCGTCGATGCGACAATGGAATGTCGTCGTGGCGACGTTCATGCAAAGAAGAGAAGGAGAATTTCAGAATGTTTGTCACCGAGACGATCATAGAGTGTCGCTGTAGTGACAAACTCTCAGGTCCAATGTCATTGAGGCGACAAGGAGGTGTCACCGCGGCCACAAACCTTAGAAGATTATAGAGAATCGGGGGTTTAAATACAAGATTTGAAACCTGTCAAGTAGACAGGGGTGTGAATGCAATAATTTAAAGGTGGGGGACAATGTGTAATAATGAGAAATTATGGGGGTTTAACTATAAGACTAGAAAAGTAAAGGGGTTGTTTTGAAATGATGAAAAAGTTTAGTGGGCTAAATGGTATTCTCCAAAGAAGGACTAAATTGATATTTTACTTGAGAAAAGACTAAATTTCTTGATTTGATCTGGCACCTTATTTTATACATTAATGGCAAGAGTAAATGTTCTAGTTAAATACAGTTATGTATTTGCAATCGTGATGATGAGATTATATCGTTTTGAGTACGGCGGGTGATGACTAGCAGAGTATGATTGCAGAGGCCTGTACTACCGCATGGTGATTGCATCCCATCGGGATAGAACGGGCCTGCGTCTATTGAGCTTCAGACTTATATTTACCCAGGGAAGGAAGATCTAGTCACACCTATGCTATGGAGTGCTGGATGGCCCCTCCACAATAGGGTACATGTGCCCAGGGTCGTATCTACCTATGCGAGAGCATTGGGGGATCTTCCACGAGTGGCCATATGATGTCGCCCAGGGTCGTATCCGCCCATGCTAGGGAAAGCTGGGGGATCTTCCACGAGTGGGCTTATGCTACTGCCCAGGGTCGTATCCGCCTATGCTAGTGAGAGCTAGGGGATCTTCCACGAGTGGGCATGTTAGGTAAGGTACTAGTTTGGTGTGATGGTAATCAGGGTGCATGTCGGAGAGTTCGGGTGGAGTCCCAGGGAGGACGATGTATTGATATGTTACGGATGATGGTCGGAACATTGCTTGAGCATGTTTTTATAATTGAGTATTTTAATGTATTGTATTTTATAAATGTATTATCCACTCACTGGGCCTCCCAGCTCACTGTTTTGATTTTCCCCCCTCCAGGTCA